>JAQFXP010001221.1:0-20701 GCA_034693685.1 Belba bartosi
ATTAGGTTTTTTGGGACAAAATTTTTAGGATCTTTGGGATTAGGAATTTTGGGAATTAGGAAAAATGGGGTTGAACCGTTTGGGGCAGATCTGGTTATAATAACTTTCTTTTTATAGAAAGCGTTTTCGAGTATATTAATACTTTTGAGTCATTTGAAATTCTTTATGTATTTAAAATTAATTAGAATTTTATTTAAACTAAATACAGTTTAATGAATCCGAATCTGTATTTTAATCATATGAATCCCAACAACCCTTTAAACAAGTTTTAAGATTTCAAATAACAACTCATTTGCATTCGAGCCGAACCCTCTGCAGTGCACATCCCCGGGGTTTGTAACTTCTGTCAACCCTCACTACCACTTCAACTCTAATTGCAGTCATTTAATGCAATCTGTTCTCCCGTTCCCTCTTTGTTGGCAACGATTCTGAATATTATGTAATAATCAATGCGTTTGTACTCTACTCTACTGTACTGTACTTTACGTACTCTATGTTCGCAATTATATCAAAATTGTCAATACATTACTTACAAGTGTTTCTCAGTTCTCATATTTTTTATTGTCTTTATTTGAGCTAAAAATAGATTTAAATCTTTGAGCCAACGATCGGTTTATTATAGTGTGTATGAGATATGGATTGAATAATGACTACAATTTTGTTGTCTAGTATGTAATTCCAGTGTATTTGATGTGTGGACTGTTGGACTACTTTGTATTTGTTAGAGTCATTCATCTGAACAATAAAATTATCGTCAAAATTGAATTCTGTATCACAAGTGCAATATGTGTAGTGTCTGTATAGTCGGCACATCACAAGTTTTGAGTGCCATTCAAGAGTAAAACTCTTATATTGTACAGTATTGGGTCAAATACGAAAGGATGATAGGATGACGAAAGTTGCTGTATTGTATTGTATTGTATTGTGTGTTTGCAATCGCATAAATTGGTTCGCAATTCGGATGGGCGTCAACACTGAAATGTTGGTTAGATTTCAGTGCGACACTCACTCACACAATAGAATCGATGTATTAAACAGTTTCTCAAATACATATATACTGTATATATATATATCCATTGTATATCTATTGGAAATACAAATGCAATTTATTCTGTGTTTGCCTTCGCTCTACTCTTCTCTTGTCATCCGTTTCGCTCTATTCGATCACTTTCTCCCCCTTTTATAGCTCTTAAAAACCGTTTTTCTGATCCACTCCTCTCTCGTAAATTCTTTAAAGTCCTTTTATTCTATCCATATATGCCTTTCGTTTATATTTTATTTTATTATTTTGTGACACAAAAGAGGATACAAAAGCGGTTTATGTTTAGCTCAAGACATTTATTTTTTTTGTTTAAAAAATAGTCGAAAATTTCTGTTATATTTTTTATGTTTGAATTAAAGTGTTGCGAATCAAGTCATTCGGATGTATGTAGTGTTGTCTTCATCTCTCTATTGCCCTAACGTCTCAATGACTGCATGTATAGCAATGTTTACTTTGATGTAAACCATAGCTGCTTTGCGGGCGAGTAGTCATTAATGCGATGCCTACTCTATCTCTATCTGAGCCTATTCTCTCGTTTCCATCCCTTCCGATGCCATACTTCTATGAAATGCTACGACTAATACAAATGTGTTGTGTTTTGGCTTTTATGTTCTCTTTTTTCTCTCTATTTGTCTGCTTCACACACACACTCCACTCATTCCACTTTCTCTCCCACTCCTCTCATCCCCATCCATGTGGAGTGCCTTTTCTTCAAGTGCTCTCAATTCCTGTACTCAAATACAGAGTAAATGGAATCGAAAGCCATATTCTTCTATCCATTCATTCAAATCATTTTTTCTGTTGCGTTGATAACACAGCAAATGAGTGAAGAGTCTTGACATCAATTACACTCTCATTTGGCTTTCATTAACTTTCACTCCATTCTCAACAACTGCTCATTTGTTTCTATAGATCGGGTCCTAAACTCTACACTAATAATATCGACGACGAAAACACATTTTTTATATAACAAAAACTAATTAATTAATCAATTAGTCGATTGTTTTCCAGATGCCATATCACTATCGATTAAACTTTTTTTAATTATTATTAATTTGTATTTATTTTATCAATACTTTTATTAATATAAGATTATAATTGGTTTCTATTTTTTATTTATTTTTTCTAACATCGACTGAAATATATCTTTTGATTTCAATTAGTGGCTAATGTTTTATTCGAATCAATAAATAGATAACAAATTAATTCAAATATTCTGTCATTTGTTTTAGTCAATCGAATGCTAATTCGGTCGAACAGTCTGTTGGGTATTAATGTCCAAAACCGAAAACCACATAAAAACACAAACTATAGATTCGACTAAAGTATTTGAATTGAGTAGAGAATCATGTCTTCCAGTATTGAGTCGTCTTTTTTGCCATTGATTCAGTCGACTAAACGTCTGTCACTCAAAAATTAATTCATTTCCTTAGCTTTCAATTAGTTTTGCTGTATATCTAATACAAGAGATTTATTCACGTCTTCTGAATCTTTATCTGATTTTCTCTTCTCTTTCGATGTCTTCTCTTTTACAGATCCAATCGTATCGGAAATGCAATTGAATTTCGATGAGATTTTTTTCACTCAAATTCTTATATATTCTACGAAACCCTTGAAAATAATAATCACGAAAAACGCTGAAAACGTTTTATCCATTCATTGAATGGGAAAAAACTTTTCACAACTAAATACTTCATTCAATTTGATTCCGAATCTTTTGAAACACATCTTTTAGATCTGTTTTTGTTTTGTCTTGAATAGCATTGCCTTTTATATAAGGCTTTTGTGACCTTTTCTCTCATACAATGATTGCGCAAAGCCTTACATCGAATGCGAGTTTTAATCACGAAATTCGTGTTTTAATCGAAAAGTTTTTGATTTTCTTTTCATTTTTCTAAACATCAGATTTTGAATCCCATTTGAATCGATTAAACCGATTATTTACACATTTAAATAACCATTAATTTGTTTAATATTTATTTAATGACTCGTTTAATGACTAGTTTTTTCTGAATAAAAATTATTATAATTTGTAGTTTAATTGAGACTTTTTTCCACTAAATATATTGTTTAGTAATTTATGTATTTATTCTTTCAATTCCAAATCAATGTCAAATCTTTTTTTAATATAACCGAAGTGTTTGTAATTTGGTTTTAAATATTAATTTTTTAAATTTAATTATGGTTTTTGAATGAAGATTTTTTTGGTTCATTATTTTGTGTGAATTTTATTTTATTTTTTTGTATTTCTCGAAATGTAATTATTATATTGTTATCTCATTTACAGGAATTTATTGATTTTTTTCTTTGCATTAAATATCTGTTTTTACGTTTGGATGTGTTCATAAGTATTTTTTTTAGTTGTAATTAATTTTTATTATTCTTTTTTATTAAATGAAAGATTGCGCACAAAAATCATATAATGATTTCGAAAATATATAATTAGAAATATAACTACAGAACTACAGAACGCAATGATAGTGAGAGACAAAAATGAAATTTTCTAATCATATGCTTTGTTTAATAGAAATTAAGGCGAAATAGTGTAATAAAGGGGGAAAAATCGAAAAAATGCATTAATAAAACATTAACTCAGGAATTGTTCGCTGCGTTTAGTCATTCAGTTATTAACTACTATTCCGTTTAATCGTTAGATAAAATTATTATTAAATATTTTCCTTTAATTTTTATTTGGTTTACTATGAAAATGGTTTAACTTTAACACTAATTACAACTATAATGAAGAGTTCATTTATTTTTATAATTTATTTATTCGTTTTTGTTGTTTCGAAATCCTTGATCTGAACTAAGTTTGAAATTTCTTCTTCTTTTTTTTTTGAATTTCTGTTTAAATTAATAGTCGTTTTGACACTAATTTTCTATATATAGACTGCTTTTTGTGGCAACTGCCCGAAAATCAAATACACATTTAGTTATTAATCGAGATATTAACTTAACTTAATATTTAAACATGTAATTATTTCGAAAAAATGTGTTGTTCTGTGCGCAGCTAAAGCTGTGGTTCCAGTTTCCAGTTTTTTGCCTGTGCTCTAAGCTTCCAATAAATTGATTGACACATATTATGATCTCTAATTTATAGTCAGATTTAAATCGCATTTTTATCGCTATATTTATCGATTTTTTTTCTTATTCCTGTTTCACCGCTTCCTCGCTGTAATAGCCTGTTTGGAAACAACCTATTATTTCAATGTTAGCTCCAATTCATCCGAACCTATCATTAAATATCAGGTTTTGATGATTTTTTCGTTGTTTAACAGAATTTTGATTTCATTTGTTTCTTCTTTTTATTTGTTATTTTTTTGTGAATATGTTTTTGTTTTTTGGTTTAATTTATTTATTTAGTTGTTTAACGACATTCAAAGGCTTATAGCATGTTATGAGTTTAGCTCTCTTTCAACACAATTTCTCGGTTTTCATCGATTTCTTAATATAAAATTACATTAATATAAAAGTCTCTTTATATTCATTTCTAGACTTATAATGAGATTATTTTTAAAGCAAAAGACAGTAAAATAGTTGAAATGATGTTTGAATTCATTTGTCGTACTCTCAGTGCAGACATGAATTGTCATTCTGTAAAGAATCGGCTGCATTAGGAATAATGATTATTATATTCATTTCATTATAATAAGTATTTTTTAGAGAATTTTGATTTGACTCTAAATGCACTGTAATTTCAATTTTGATTCGCGACATAAATTGCAAAATCGATTCTTTTATTTATAACTATTTTTTCTCTTTTGCTTCTAATTCAAACAGTTGTCAACTTTTCGATTGAGTTCTTAACGGTTTTTGAAATATTCTTCTCGTTTTTTGTTGGCTTTATATTTGAGATCAAAAATTTTGATTATTTTTTCTCTCTTTTTATATATCTTTTGGTCTTTCAATCATATTATTTGATATTTACAAAAAATAAGATATTTTTATCTCAAATGATAGGATTTGATATATTTTGAGCCGAATTTGGAGTCAGTTTTTGAAATAATAATAATAAAAATGCGATCTGGAGTCGAGCCGAAAGTGTATTACTTGGAGTGTAAGTTGTTTACGACAATGGCTTCACACAGAGCACCCAATATATCCGATAGACTGATAGACCGAATGGATATTGAATTTCCAGTCGTTGTCTCATATTTCAATGCTTTTCCAATGAATATCTCATATCTTCTTCTTGATGTTGTTGTTGTAGTTGTGGTACCACTTCTTCATCTCATTCTTCTTTTGTATCATATCTTGCATTTATGTTAACTCGCTTTCCCTTCACATCTCCGCATCCCTGCACTCTGTCTGTGCTGTGCTGTGCCTCTCATGAAATTCTATACTGCTTTATATATAAGTCAGATGTCATTCGCTTCTTCTGAGACAACGCTTATAAATACGGTATAACTTAAATGTGTTTTATATACACTTTTGGCTCCAATTGGAAAATAAAGTCATAAATATCAGTGAAAGATATTTCGCAACGATTTCTATATTTATGATACAATACATACTCTCTTATACTCTCTTCTCTTTTATAAATCAATGCTCTTAGCGAATGATTACAGTATTATTATAATGCATTTCACTTATTCCTTCCTCTTCTCACCATTACGTACACAATATTTGCTACTTTTGTACGAAAATTGCCGAACATTTTATTATCTCAAAATAGACTATCTTTTTGATTGTCTCTATTGAATAAATTCCTTATTCGAGTCAATTGAATCATACGCTTTGTATGCGATCCAACCGAACATTTCAAGATTCGCTTATAGGAAGTGATAAGAAATCTTAAATATCGTTAATAAGTTGTCAAAACATTACCGAATCTTCTGTTTCGACACTAAATAATAATTGCGAACGACTTCATGTCTCGACTTATATCATAAGTTTTTACATTATTTTGCTTTTAATGCATTTGAAAAGCAGATTATAAATCGATTTAATGTTTCAATAAATCGCATGTGTGTTCACATAAATAAATCTTTTTCTTTCATCTTTTTATTATTTATTCTTTTTATTATTTTAAAGAATTTTTTTAGAAACAAAATTATATATATTTTTGAAGTTTTATTTTGCATTAGTTTTTTCTCTTTAGTTATAGTGAAAAATGTATTGAAATTCAGAGCCAAATACCTAAAAAGTGTGTCTTCTGTTTGCGTGCGTTTTCTGTTTGTTTTTCGCCAAAACATTGTTTTCTAATTGAATTTCAATCAAAAACGCAAACATATTCTCGAATTTTATTCTGGTCTCGAGTTTTATATGCATTAGATTCTTGCGTCGAATGAATTAATTTTCGGTAAATATTTGCTCTCGACGTCCAATTAAAAGAGTTCCAAACTTTCAACTGATATTCGCATCATATTTGAAAATTCGAAATGTTATGAATCGTTTGGATAAACTGTATTAAAAGCATTTGCATTAAAAATTGATTATTTTTTGATATGTTGTCACTAAAAAATTTAATTAATTAAATTGAGTTTATATTTACTCTTTAGAAAAGTTATTATCAAATAATAAAGTCTTATTTATTAGTTAAATATTATTTGAATAGTTAATTGTTAACTTGTTTGATCGCTTTTATTATTAATTATTATTATTATTAAAGCGAAAATCTCATTCACTTTCGGCTTATATTTTATTTTTAGTGAAAATTTTATTTTTCTTATCCTTCAATGAATGGATTTAAATATTTTATATTTTAAAAGCCGATTAAATTCATTATTTTATTATTTGTTTTACTTTTTCTTTTTTTGACATTTTTGGTCAAAAGGTTGTAGAACTTGGAAAGTATGCAATAAATTATACATTTGTTTTGTTTTAGTTCTAAAAAAAAAACTTTTAAGGAATAGAAAGAATAAATTTTTTTGTCTTTCAATTCAATACACAGTTATGAACATTAGTTTTGCTTTTATTCTCAATAGAATTGCTGCCAACGAAATGCTGACAGAATTTAAAATATATTTTTTGCTTTGTGTTTGACTGCTCTATCAATAAATATATCAACAATTTTTCACATCTAATATACTTCATTGCCTCTAATATCTCATATGTCTTATGATAATAAAAACTTTATATTTTTATATAATTTAATCTTTTTATTCTCTTAAGAATCAGTTCATATAAAACTCGTAATTCATTTTGTCATTACTTTTATGTGTTCTCGTGTTGATTGCATTCATTGCATTCATTTCAAATAAAATTATGTGAAATATGTATTCATTTTTATCGCTTTATTGTGAATACAGTAATTGATTTAATGCAGAATTAAATTTTCGAAAAAATGTTACTCAACTGAAGAATACATTTTTATTAAACTAATTGCGATTTATTTTATCTGATATTTATAATTAACTTAATTTTTTAATTAGTATTTTATTTAATTAGTGTATATTTTTTTCGATATAATCTTATCTTTTTTTTAATACAAATGATCCGGAATTGTAAAATATTAATGTTTTTTTCACAATTTGTTTAATTAGGTTCCGAACTGTAATTAATTGGATTGTATACTCAAACACTTGTTATCCTCTTTCGGTTCAATTGATTCAAACTATTTGTAAGTATTCTTTTGTTCGTTTTTCTCTCTTCTATTCAATAAGTATTTATTTATTTATTTAATCCATTTTCTGATTCTAAATCAATAAATTTGTTGGAAAATGGGTTTTGTTTTCATTGCTTTTATAAATCAAATAAAGGTTTAAATTTGTCGAAAGTTTAAAATAAATTTTGTTTTTCAAAAATAGAACAAATATTTGTTGAAAGAATACAATTATGTCTTTTAGTTATATAAATGTTTAGATGCTTTTCTCTTACTGTAAAATAAATGTTTAGTTTTTGAAAACAACTCAACTCTAAACTAAACTAAAATATTATATTTATTTCAACGAAAAGTTATGCTTAAAAATTGCATATTATTTGTCAAAGCATTAAGATTTAAGTGCTTTTACTTTTCATGTGTTTGAACCGAAGAATCGCTTTTTTATAGTTTCGCGAATTCGGAATACGATTGATGTGTTTCGACGTTTCAATTGAAATCAATTACGAGTTTAGCGCAAGAATTAATGCTTTGAATGCTTTGATTCCGAATTAATTCGTTTAGAGTTTAAAGACTTCTTAAAGTTATGTTTGTATTAATTGATTACATTTTGCCCGAAATGTATTGATTTATTTTTGATGTCATGTCGTCTCGAAAAGTCAGAAATCTGTTCAAATAGTGTGTATTTGTGAGCGAACACACAATTCTGATCATATAATCTGTGATGACTTATCACTACTATTGCTAATGGCTTTACGTTTTTCTGGTTCTGGCCTTAAAGCACAATTCAATATAAATTCTTTATATTTGAAAAATTAGATATTATTTGAATGAATATTCAGCAGAAAAATAGAATTTTCTTTTGTATAATATGTTTACAGAGAATAAAGTGACAAAAAATGCTTAACTTCACAGAGAGAGTGAAAATTGCAAATCCAATGCATTTTTATAGAATGAAAAGTTGTGTTATGTTCCGTTCATTCGATTTCTTTGCATTTTTCTTTTTTATTCTGTTTGAAAAAAATGTTTCATTCGGTTTAACATCGATTCCATCCGAATGTGTCGACTGTTCGCTCACTCACTGCTTGTCTGACTCGAAATGTATGTTATTTTGATGTCTTTGATGTCGACTGAAAATAATTTCCTTTCAATCCTATTCGCCGTTACATTCAAATTGTAAACCATTTTTATTCCGCTTTAAGAATATTCGCATTTTTGCGTTGATATTAAAGTTATTTTTTGTTTTTGAATTGAATTTTTAGTTTTAATATTTTAGTTATTTTTTTGTTACTTTTTTCGTATCTCTTATAGAATATGCACTAAATCTCAATTCAATTCATTCAATTGTGTGAATATTCAAGTGTTTTTGTGTTTCAATTTTCGTTTCTGTTTTAAGTATTCAAGTCTTCGACAAATTATTCCAATTTTTATATATTTTTGAATATACTTTTCAGAGTACACTCGAAATAAAATATTTAGAAAAAAAAACAATTTTTTCCTAGAATTCCGTTTCAATTATATAATAAAGAATTGAATTGAATTGAAAACTGTATTTAATATAAGAGGATTTTTTACGTTTCCGAAACTTCATTGTATTGCAGATGTTGTGAACATGTTTTGCATTACTCGAGTGTTAAACCACAATATCATGGATTCAAGTCATTCAAGTCGTGTCATATTCAAAGTCAAAAGAATTCTTTCTTTTTCCACTGATTTTGATTTTTTTGTTCGGCTTTTCTTATATTTTTATGTCTGTCATAGGTTTGATAAAAATGATGTCAAAAGCAAACCCATAGACAGAATCGCATCACTTTTATATTACTGTATTTTATCATTTCTTTTGTTTCCTCTATCATCTCTCTCGTTGTGCCTCTTTCTCGCTCTCCCCTAACTCTCCCTTTCTCTCTCAATCCTCTCTATCCATCTTTTATTCTCAATAAGAATCAGAAAAGTTCTTCACTCTTCAGCTCTTGCTGTGAGTATATACTGTAATACTGTATATAAAGTAAAAGAAAGGAAAAAATGTTACAAATAATATATTACTCGGATTGGAGATGGCTTTGATCCTAATGACCATTTACTGGATCTGCTTATGTTCTGTCAATGTATGAAATGTCTCAAACTTTCAGTCTATCCAATGCTTTTCGAGTAGAGTTCGGCTCACAGTCTCTCAACCCCTACTTCTTTACTCTCTCTCTCCCTCTCCCTCTCTCTCTCTCTCTTTTCTCTCTTCTCTCGATCTCTATTTTATTTCCTATCTATTACTCGCATAGAATAGGAAAACTTTTTTGAGGTCGAGCTCTTCGCTCCCTCTCCGCTTCCTAACCATACTTTTCCTCTTCTAATACCAAAAGCTAAACACTTTTGTCAATCTATACCGTATTATATGAGGGGCCGAACCGACACTTAGATAATCGTTTAATCAAAAGCAATATAAAAGATATTCCGAACCGAATCTACTCAAAGAATCTGGTCTTCAATAAATTATTCGGATAATTCGTTTTTCCATTGTTTCAATGTTTGCCATTTCATACAATTCTCTCCTCTTTACTGCCTTTTCGTTCACGTCTTGAAAGGGAATATAAATTATTTTGTTTCTGGAATTGATGTAAAAATAATAATTTTTATTTAATTAGCGATCGATTGACCTTTAAATCCATTTATTTTTTGTTGTTGAAGTGAATTCATTGCCAAACTTTGGCTATAAATAAGACAAATGAATAGTTAGTAAATGTTTACGTTATGTCATGTCGTGTATTATAATTGATATGAATTGTGTTTCAATTCAAAATCAGTTACTTTCCATTTAGTGCTTTCACTCAATTGCCATTGACTTAGAGTAACAGTCGATGTGTTTGAGCTGTGATTCACATTCGAAAGAGTAGTGAAAATCCGACTCAAATTCAATTAGATTTTCTGTCTCTCTCAGTCACTCCGAGCCACTCTTCCCGACCATTCGAAACCATTCGAATCCTTATTCAATACATTCAGATAATCTCAAAACCAATTCTAGTATTTCATTCTATTAACTCTACTTTTATTTGAGTTCAGAAAACTTTTACCTCATTTTAATGACAATAACTTATTATTAATATTTAAATTAATTTCACGTTTTAAACATTAATACAAAATATTTGCATAATTTTCATATTTTACATCCAATTTATTGCCAGTCATTCGGGAATTAAATAAATTATTTTCTATTATGTTTTGTTTGTATGGAAAAGCAATACATCTTTTAATCTATAGATCGGTTTGGATGTACTCAAGATGTTTTCGAACCAACCGTTCAATTACTTGTGATTTTTATTTATCTCCCATTTATTCGATTAATTTCCCATTTTATTAGTCGTCAAAACATTTATTTTTTGATAATTTCCAGACTTGTTGTTGATTTCGAGTTGAGATTGAAGTTTAAGCAAAAATAAATATTGAAATTGAATGGAATATGTTTGAGACGGAAGAGAGAAGAGATGTTTTCGTATAAATTATTTAAATCTGTTTTTGTTTTGGTTTTGAAATATCGAATTAAATAGTTTTGTTAATAGAATTAATTTGAAAAGCATTGCAGCGATGGTTAGTTAGTTTGCGATTAAATATTTGTTTTAATTAAATAATTTCGATTCAATTAATTTCTGACAAACAGTTTGTGTCTTCGCTTCAGGAGAACAGTGAGTCTTCTCTCTATTGACTCAATTGTCTGATTGACTGAACACATGAATGGCTGCAATACTCAAACAATTGAGTATTGGGTTTGAAAAGTTAGGTTTAGTTAGTTTAGTATAGTTTAGTTGTAATGATTGTTTCACTCATTTTGCTTCAAAATGATAATTGAATTGAAGAGAACATAATTGCAATGCATTGAACTGTTGATTGTTATTTTGCCAAATCTTATCAATGAGTCTAACGCCAGTAAACCAGACTCAATGACTCAATGACTCAATGTAGAGAAGACACAGAGAATAGACATTTGATATACGGAACAGCGCTTCAGCTTTTCGGACACAAATCAATCGAATCGATGTCTGACAGCAACCGATAGCTATTCCTTTGTCTTCTCTTCTCTCCTAACAAAAGATGTGTTTCCACTCTATTCTCGATATGAGATGTGTTGTCGAGAGAGACGGCGAGAAATGACATAATATTGAGTCAGATGAGTGAACATAGCATTGGATTACATTATTTGCAATCATGTCTAACAAGCGATTCTATGAAGAATAACATTAAAACCTAATGCACTCTCAATGTCGACTATCCTTTCAAAGGAAATTTGTTCGAAGGAAACTCACATTAATTCTGCATATTCGCTCATATTCTCTCATATATTCTCATATATTGCAAAATATCATTAGAAAAAAGGTTTTAAAAAATGCAAACTTTTCTACTCTTTTTTCACTCTCTTTTAGGGTATGCTCTCCAATAGGAAATGATTGGGTTATTAAGCGGAGAGTTATGAGAGGAGTCGAGTCATGATGTTTGTCATTATCTCATAAATAGTCGTCAGTTTCATAACTCTTGTGTTATATTTATTGCTAACAATAAAATTCAGACCAGAAATAAAAATTGCATGAATTCCAGCCAAACATTAGCCGAGATGTGCACTCAATTCCATTCAAATTATTTTTATTTCTATTCTGTATAACACAGAATACCTCTCATTTGTGTAAATTTTTATATTCTGGTTAATCGTATAAATTGTTCGTTTTATTTAACATAAATTCGTTGTTTAATTCATTTCCGCGCAATAATTATTTAGTTTAGCATTATTTACACACTTTTCGGTTATGTTTTTGCATTTTCTATTCGACTTCTGTCTCATGTTTTTTATTGCTTTTTTACAGTTCTTTTTTATTTGACATCAATTTTTTGTTGTTCTGTTTTGTTGTTATTTTTGGGGAAATACTGAATTAAAATTGAATTTTATTGTCGAAGCCATAAACCGAATGTCTGTTCATTTATGTCTGCGTTTGGACCAACTCTTGGCTCGTCTGCAGATGAGTCGCGACTAACCATTAAATCAAATCAAAAACAGTTGTAAACTCTTTGTTATCTCGAACGCATCTAAATTGCAAATCTAAACCCATTTATATGATTCGGAATAATCAGTTGTATTGGTGTCTATTTTTTTTTGTTCCCAAAACGAGACAATTTATTTTTGACGACTCCATCCGAACCATTGTTTCGATTATTGTTTTTCATTTCATTTAGAACTACTGTTTAAATAGAAATCTAATTACACACCGAATGACATCATATTGTTTGGGCTCTAAATGTAATATACATTGAGATTATTCATATTTTTGCAGCGAATGATCTCATCTGTGAATATGAGTAAACATGAGCTAAAGAAGAGGCAGAAGAAGTGCCTGAAGTGAAAGCCAAGGTCTGTTGTATTGACTGCAAACTTTTTCTCGTCGTTTACCAGTTTTTATGCTAATGTTCTTTTCGTATAGTGATTGCTTGTGCTGTGAGTCGCCACTAATATTGGTTTTCTGTGTGTTTTAAATCGATTTCACATTTTTCTCGATTCAATTCGAAGGCAAAGTTTGTGTCGAATAACGAAAATAAATAAAATGTAAAATATTTTTAAAGCGACAGTTTGTGTGTGTCGTTCACTCTTTTTCTCCACTTTTTATGCATATATTTGTTTAGTGAACAGAAATATTAATGCAAACAATATTGGCTCACAATCTGCCAAACAGTCTGTCCTTAAAATCTGGTTTTTTCGTCAGTTTGTGTTTCTAAATGAGTTCATCACTTGAGTCGGTATTTACTTTGCCATTCACTGCAATAAAGTCTCTCCAAAACACTTTTTTGTCACATTTTTCTGACATATTTGAAAATACAAACACAAACACAGAGTTCGTATCAATTCAGGCAATTATTGGCAATCATATGACGATATTTATTATTAACTGATATATCGGTAATTGATATCATATACTAAATACCAAATTGTAAGCATTTTATTGATTATTAGTTGAATTTTTTCATACACTAATGATGAGTAATAATTAGGATTTTTAATTAAATTTCTTATCTAAATACTGTATCTGTTTCGCTCTAACCTTTTTAACTGATTATAATTAATTTAATGCAATTAATCAAAAGATGTTCAATATATTGATAAACATAAACTCATTTGTCGGCAATAGATAACAGTTTAGTCAATCCTTGAACATACCTGAGAAGACGGAAGAAATTGACCTTTTATTCAATCTCTTCGGGCAGTTCCGCTAAATAAATGATTAATTTGGAGACAAAAATCGATAAAATTTGGATTTTGTTTATTTAATATTTTTATGACGCGTTTTATTAAGCAGCTTAAAATTTAATTAGTTTTTTATTTTGTTTAAACTGTTTACAGCATTTTAGTTTTTATTTTATTTTTTTACTGTGAGATTATTGTATAATAAAAAAAATAATAAATTAGCAAGAGAAATTTGTTATCTTTTTATTTATTGCGAACATATGTCAGATCGACTCGAAAACATATTTTACAAAAATTGTATGATTGCGGGCATTGATCGTATGCTAATACAGTATAAGTAAACTAATGCTTACTTTATTGGAAATAAATTCATAACTAATTCGTCAAAAACCGAATTAATTCGACGTAAAAACTAATTAATTTTTAACGAAAGCCACTCTTGTTTGCGCTAAAAACATAAGTCATTCGAATCTTTATTTATATTGAATTCAATTATGTGGATATTCTTATCATTTAACCCGATTTTTGTGAATGTCTTTCGAATCTTATTTAGTTTTCAAGTAAGTTATTCATGAAATTGATTGTCGTATTCGTATTCACTCATTAATATATTGTTGAGAGCATCAGATTTCCAAATGAATACTTTGCTAATTAAGTATTGATTTTGAATATATGCATAAAAAGCTGAATTAAAAGCAAAAACTTTTATCCCTTTTTTATCCTAAGCCTTATTTTAAATTTTCTCTAACTTTTCTCTCCCTCTATCCCTCTAATGAATAGGAAAAAAATTCTTATTAATGAATAAAACACTACTTCTTTTAGACTCGTGTTTAATGAACTATATTTTACTTAATATCCAGACATTAAATGAGTTGAATTGAATGACTTTTATTCTGAGTTTATTGTCAGTAAATATAAAACCTTCATCTATTGAAACGTCGGCTTAACTACTACTGAAAACTGTTATTTACTTTAATTACTTGTAATTTAGATTTTTTTTTTGCAAAAGTAATTATCCAGTCATTGCATTCAAACGGAATTTTGTTTTTATATTTAAATGATATTTTTTGTTGTTAATTATTACACCGTTTTTGCATTAATTCTTATCAAAGTTATGTTATTGTTTTCTTTCAAAAGAAGACTTTTTCTGCAAATGGATTTGATTTTAGTCAAATGTTCTTGTTGAGATAGTTGACAAAATTAGTCAAGGTTTTTTTGTGACGATTTATAAACATATTTTATTACTGCGATGTTTTTACGGTTTGTTGTCAATTACTTAATTTGTTTTTAAAATTTGTGCTTTTATATATACGTATATTGTACATCAAATATATATTTGATGTATAAAATAAAATGAATATTTTTATGACGGAATATAAACGCATTTTTGTTGTACTAATAAATAGGATAATAGAGGTTTGCATTGCATTAGTATTAATAGAGATGATTGAAGTCGTGATCTATTCATTTGGAATTACGTAATGAAGAAATGAGTCGTTTATAATCATTTAACAAATACAGTATATTGTATAGAAACTGCGAATATACTGTATATACTGTATATACTGTACAGTATATATGACTCAGTCTTCAATATAATTATGTTTACTATAAAAGTTTATTTTATGGTATTATAGGGAATGTCTGTCAGTCTAAAGCCTTTTTACAAAATTGATTCCATTTATTCATAAGTTATTTCTTCTCTTTTTCATTACTTTTTGGCTTATTTTATGCATAAATTACACTACTTTTTGCATAATTTTTTATTTTCGGCTCATATTTGCGTTGGTTTAGCTGCACTCGACTCGAATGAAGACTTTGCAGTAATTTTTTTTAACTCAAACCATATTCTCGAATGTCTGATCATTTCGTTTAAGACTAACTCGACTGTCAGTATTGGCCAACAAAATGATAAAAATGCAAAAATATGTTAAATTTGGCTATAATTTACATAAAAGTTTAGGCAATACACAAATCGCATTCGTTTACAATTACTTTTCTTTCACTTCTCTTGGAATTTATTAAATAGAAAAATATTTTAATATATTCTTTAAACTGTTTTCTCTATTTCTCACTATTTTTAGGCTTTGGAGCGAATCGCGAATATTGAGAGTTATATAAAATATATATAAAAAGAATATATAAATAGAAACCACTGATGAAGACATACGAACGAAGTTAACGATTAGACTAATATTAAAGAATTAATTTAAATAATATTTAATAAAAAGCGAAACAAAGTGTGAAAATGTTGTTTCCGCGACGAAACCGGGGGCTCTATATTAGAATAATATTATTAATTCCTTTCACTTGGCTTTTGGTTACTCTCATCTTCTCATTCAATGACCGAATCGCTAATAATAGTAAGCCTTCGAACGGACATCAGTCACAGTCACAAGCACTGGCAGAACCGCAACGACCCGTGCGTTCAGATAATAAATACGATAAACATAATGAACCGCAAAATCTGGTCGAAGAGCCCAAAGACTTAGCACAGGAACCGATTGAACCGAATAAAGTAGAAGTCGATAAACAGCCCATAATTAAAAGACCAAAAATGAATAAAAAGTCTCAACATATTAGAGATAAGGTATTTGTTTGACTAAAGCTTTTCTTTTCAATTATTGGAAAAAGTTTTTTCAACTTTTTTCGTTCCATTAATCTTATTATTCGTTTTGTTCTTTTTATCCGATTTTCTCGTCCATCGGTGGCCATCAGAAAGAAGAGGAGGAAAGAGCAGCTGTGATACCGGCGCCCAAAGACGACTCTAAGTATGGAGAGATGGGAAAACCAGTTTTGTTAACTGTAAGTACTCTCTCACTTATATTATATTATATTAAATATTGTATTAAATATTATTTTATCTTTATTGTTATCCATTGTTAGAAAACTTTATTTTTGATCCAAATTTAATTTGAATTTTGATTTCGCACAGAATATATCGACTGAAATGCAAACGAAAATAGATAAGGGATGGGAAAGCAATGCTTTCAATCAATACATAAGTGATTTAATATCATTGCATCGAAAGCTTCCCGACGTTAGAGATCCACAGTATGTCTAATAACTGCTATTTTCTATTCGAGTGTTTTTGTCCAACTTATCGCTCTCACGAACTTCAAACAAATGCCCGAAACTTCGTATTTCCAAAACTTTATAAATTATTTAAAAGTTTTGTCTATTATTTTCCAATTGCCTCAAGACTTGTCATTATATTTTTCTCATTATTTTTCCTCATTTTCTTTGGTCTTCCAAACGAAGAATAGTATTAAACCGATTGCAAACAGTTTTTATTATTAAATTAATTGCTTTTTTAGTCTTTGATATTAAATCATAGACTATCGTAATATAAATATATTCTTTTACGATAACTCAGTTTAAAAGTACATATTTTTCGGCATTTTATGCAATTCTTAAGGATATGAAAATTGTTTGAATAAATTTTTCCTTTAGTTCTCTTTTTTTCCTTTAGTTCTTTACTTTCAATGATTAGGAAAAAAGAGCTAAAAAGAGATGCCTTTAGGAAACAGAAAGGCATTTGAAGCTCTGCTTATATTTCATAACTCTCTATATCTTTCACTGAATTAAATCTATTGATTCTGTGCTTAAGTGTCAGACTATTGGACTGAAATACATCTCAATTGAGACATAGAGTCAGTTATAGTACAGCTATAATCCATTCACAATATTAAACTCACTTTAAAAACACATTATATAAAATAGAATTGCATTCGATATTTATTGTATTTTATATGTAAAGCCTGTTTTTAATAATGTTTTCAATTCGAATCCACTCCACTCTTCAGTGACCATTGATTCCCAATAAGAATAGTCTCTCTAAAAGAAAAATTCCAAATCTATTGAATGTTCGTCTGATTCCTCACTATTACAGTGCAATCAATCATAAGCTGAGTTACGCATGATTTGCACCGAACGAACAAAAATTTATTATAGAATAGTAGAGAAATATATAAAATATCAGTCAATAACTCAAATTTTAAGGCTTAAGAATTGCCCGAATTTGTTGGAAACACTAAAAGCAATCGATATCTAATCAATTTTGAGTTAGTTTTCGAAGACATTCAGACATTTCCAAACTTTTTTCCTGTCTTTCTCTTTCCCCAACACTCACTGCTAACTAAAATCACATATATTTTTATATTCACTGCCATTTCGGACACATTCTTCAATGGATTTTAACAATTCTTTCAAACATTTTGTAATTTTCTTCCTCTTTTACACTTACACTGAATTCTTTTCATTATTATTATTATTATTATTATATCAAACTATTGACCAAAAATAGAGATAAATTACACATAAGAAGAGCTCAAATGAAATGAGTATATAGTGAGCTGTCGAATGAAAACATGATATTCTCGTTGGAATTGGCGATAAGACTAGTTTTTTCTACTTATTTTAAATACTTGATTGTGAGTCAGTGTTCGCCAATTCTGAACAACTATTTGTTCGATCAGTTTTTTCTTCTTTTTCTCAGAAATCCTAATTTCAGGTCAGAATTGGAGTCGAACTCAATTTTTTTTCTTGTTTTTTATAACAGTATTAGAACTCTCTTCGTAAAAGACTATCAATAAGAATATTCTGCAATTTATCACTGAATTTCTCCAAATTATACCGTTTTGTCTCCGATTTTTTATTGGTTTTTAGTTTTATTTTTCCTTATGTTTAGAATTTATTATGTTTTTAAAGTATATAAAGATTTTCTTTTGCATCACTTCTATCTTAAAATATTATCAAATTTTTAGTGCGTTTTAGATGAAAATTACATTAAAATTAATGATCGACTAAAGAAAGTTTTATTATATTTCGTAAAATTTTTTTATTCCGACTAAGATTTATATCTTTTTATAGTTTATGTATAAGATATTCCGAAAATTATACTTTTTATCCAACTATCGAACCGATGAACTGCTCGTTAGTCTCTTTTTTCATGAATACGACTCATGTCTTCTCTTTTGATCATAAATTTTTGCAAAAGAATTGTTAACTTTTGTTCATTTGGAGAACTTATAGAATAGTCTCCAATATGTATAGTATTATAAAATAAAATGTCAAAACTTTCCTCAAATCACTTTATCACAAGTTTTTTAGTATCATTTGTCACTATCAATGACAATCATGAGCTGAACGTCTTTTGGGGCATAGTTTGGCATCTTCTCCATGTAAAGTAGGCCAACCCCTCTCCATGTGCTCTCTATTCTACTCTTTGATACATTGCCGACACTATCGAAGTGAATATGTCTGACGAATAAAAATTCATTCACTCTGTCATCGATGTCATTAACTAATATATCATTTGTGCTAATCTGTGGCCAACTCTGTGGCAAACATTACTTATTGTAACAAAAATTTGATAAAAACAAAACAAAAATATCTATTCATCTATTTTCCTAACTTCCAGACACGGTCTGCAAGTTTTGCCTTTATATCCATTCTATAAAATCTTTTTCCCAAACCTTTTGATATTATGTTTAAAATATAATTTTATTTAAAAATTGTGTTTAGATGTAAGAAAATTAAGTACAAACCAGACACTGAACTGCCGGATACCAGTGTTATAATCTGTTTCCATAACGAGGCCTGGAGTGTGCTCTTGCGTACAGTGCACAGTGTGTTGGACAAATCGCCCGACCGTTTAATTAAAGAAATTATTTTAGTCGACGACTTCTCAGATCAACGTAAGTATTAAATAAGTATTTATTTCTCTTCTCTGCTCTTCTCTCCTCTTCTGTTTTGTTGACTACTTTTTTGCAACTGATTAACGCTTTTGCAACACTTCTACTCAACTATGAATCACTGCTTCTCTGCAATACGTTGTCTGATTATAGACACTAATTGTAATTCGAGACTATCTGCTCTATTCGATGCGATTTTTCTTTATTTTTACGATTTAATCAAAAAATATTTATCAGATTTCTATTTAATTAGAATAGTTTAAATAGAATTTACGCTAATTTGAATATAGAGTCTGATTTCGGTCCAGATTACAACTCCCGGTTCCCGACAGACTAATCCTGGTTTCCGTCGGATCCCGATTTTCAAATTAGAAAAAAATTATGAATAAAATTGACATTTAGCGCAGTTTTATTACTTTTTATGTACCAGACATTTAGCTTTTTGGCCGATCCAGAGGAGAATAAAGCGATTTTTTTAACGCTTAAAAAGTCTTAAAATCACTTAATTTATTTAATTAGATTTAAACTAAATTTAGTTAAAAATTGTTTGAATTTAAATAGAATTTCGCAACAATTTAGAAGTAATTTACTAATTTTTGTCATAAAACTCTAAAAATTTGCGAAAGTCTTACCAGTCGGCAAATCATGGAAAGGGATACATTTTTGCGGACCAAATGCTTGACGGAATAAATGTCAATTTTTATAATCAAGGGGATTTTTAGCTGATTCCTCTTCTCAATTTCTGTTATATACTGTAGAACAAATTTGTTTAAATTCAAATTTATTTATAATTTGATCTATTTGAAACAAGACTTTATAAGACTATTTCAACACTTGTTTTGAGATTATATTTAATGCCTGAATAAACTGTTAACAGTTTTCTATTAAAATGTGATCTTTATACCATTAATTAACATTAATTTAAAAAAATTTTAATAATAAATTTATATTTTATAAATATTCAAATTCGGGACTCGTTTGGGATTTCCGACTAATTTTGGTCGGGATCGGGAGTAGCAGTCCCGAGTCGGGATCGGGATTCCCGAGATCGATCTCTAATATAATTTAAGATATTTGAATATTTTGTTTTTGATTGTATAGTTTCGAAATGATTTGAAGTTATTAATTTAATTGTTGTTAACTTTTCGAAACTTATTCAATCATAAATTATGGCAAAAATCGAAATTGTTTAAATTAATAAGAGTTTCAGT
>JAQFXP010001222.1:0-20685 GCA_034693685.1 Belba bartosi
CAAAAAACTTAAATTTTCGGTAATTATTGAATGCGTACTATACGCCAATGCGTACAATCTCCCGATATTCAGGGTAAATAACTTATGTTTAATGACTCACAAAAAACGTTAACATAAAAACAAAAATTAAACTTAAACTTTAACATGTTACATTAAATTTAAATGACATTTTAACATGAAACAGTCAATAACCAACTTGTGATTATACAGTAAATCTAATTTTGACCTTTATTATTTAAATTATAGTAATCTGTCCTTCATTTGACCTCATAATAAAAGCACAGTTTTGTAAACGTAATATATGTACAGATTTGGTGCAAATTAACGATAAAAAAGCAATCATTTGGTAAACAAAACAACATTTAATAAATTGAATAAAATATTAATTTAATTGTAATTTAGATCCAAAAGCGATAATCAGATAAATAAGAGAAGCGATGCAATTGTCAAGACTACCACTTCTGGCGTCGAAACAGTTGGTGCGACAGTCGGTGCGGCGATCGCACGACGAGATCGTCTATAAGGGCCAGAACTTGCCGTTTGATATCACAAACCATCGGCTCTTCGCCATCAAAATGACGATCTTCTTAGCCATACCTTTCGCCGTACCGTTCATTGCTGTCAGATATCAGCTGAAGAAGGCGTCCGGACAGTACGCCTAGAGCTGCCGGTGCGGCCAATCCAGTGCTCGTTTGATTGGCTAATCCAATACTAAGAACTATGAATAGATTATTAGATTTTTTCAGTTTTTGTTTGTTTTGTCTTTAATTTAGATTATTATTATTATTATTATTATCTCTCTTTAGAAATTAATTAGTATTTGATTTGTATTTTTTGGCCTTTAAGTAAATTTTTGATTTTTTGTGGTTTTTCTAATTCAAAAATTTATTGTATTTTTCATTTATTTGTTTCGAAGTTTTGTCGAAAATTATTTGATTGTATTTATGACTCAACTATTGATTAGTAATTAAAGAGAAGTTATGTTTTAATTGAATTGATTTTTATTGTTATTAATAGTCTTAATGTTGTTCTCCATTGAGATGATTGAGATAAGAGTTTTTGTTAAAGGGATGGCCAGACCAGGTGTGAACCGGGGGTTTAGACTTGACTAGTGATCATTAATTAGCGTAGATTTGCTAATAAAATATTTAAATAATTAAATTATATTATTTTGTACAAGCTAAAATTATTAAGTTCTCAGTGATAATTACCGGTAATATAAAAAAATTTATTGATATTTTAGATAAACTTAATATTTAATTTTAAACATTCATGCTGCTAAAATACTATTTATTTTAAGTATATTTAAAGTTAAATAAATTTATTAATAATTTAAATTTTCTCTCTATATTATCCTCCTGTAGTTAATTTAACAAGATGATATATAAGTTATATAATATAACGTAATTTTGTTTATTTAAATTGGCTTGCTCAAATAAGATTAACATAATATTGACGTTATTTTTGTGATTATGATAATAGCTTAAACTGAAACCAAAACATTGAAAACATGTTTTCATCAGTTTTTAAATATAAGTAAAACTAAAAAAAATGTAAAAATCAAATCAAAACAAAAAACTATTTCATTGTTTGAATGAATTTAAACGATTAATAAATTAATTTAAAAATTAAGTTTACGCTTAGATTCAAATTTTAATTATTGCCTTATATTTGACTTATAGTTAGATTTTAATCAAATATTTTTGTAATAATAAGTTAACGGAAATAATAATTTAGGCCATCATTTGGTCACTTAATTGATCCGAAAAATGGCTACAAATGCAGATACAGATATAGAGCTGCTTTTGAACGACACGAAGACAATTGTGTCATCAATAGTGATACCGAATCCAAACGGTGTGTCTCTTAAGACACTTAGTGATGACTACTATGAACTCGAAGGTAAGGTCTAAGTGATGGTCCGATTGGTCGCCAATCTGGCTCTCCATCACTTGTAAAGACATTTAATTGAATTAATGTTTGAATTGTTAGGCAAAGAGATTCCGTACAAAGAGTTGGGTTTCAATAGTTTAACCGCTTTTATCAAATCAATGCCTGATATGATTCGAATGGTTGGTCTAAGCAATGGCCGCTTTACTGATTCAAACGGCTATTCGATGGTCACTCTCTTTCCGGTGGCCATGAAGTCGACGCAACATATCATTGAATTGGTTTCAAATCAATCGAAAAAAAGTTTTAAAACGAAGAAATCGAAACGAAAGGCCATTTTGTACTTAAATGGACGCAAAAGATATTCGACTATAGCTTCAATTCGGCGGCCGATTACTCGAAACCTGATATCGAATCATACGACAACTCGACGACCGACTGCCAGAGCTCAACCGCCAATTGGTATGTCGGCACTCAAGAGCTTTATTCGGATCCCGAAAGTCATTTCTCAAACACAGCCAAACACTTCGTCTGTTAGACCACAAGAAAACGGGTTTTCGGAACAGAATCACAATTCTGTTTCACCGATGACTCGGCAACAGTCGGCACGACATGAGTCGGCCATAACTCCAGTGATCGCACTGCCAGAACCTCCTAAACCTACCAATTATGAGCACAACTTATCACTAAATAATATATCTCGAAATTCGAGCCATTTTTCACTAAACTCTTCCGCTTCGGCCGTTGCTATCGAACCGTTGGTCACAACAACTCCGTTAACACTAACTGATTGGTTGCGACAGAAACGCGAAGACTTTCGACCCGAAAAACGGATTGAGTCGTTCAAAACCAAAGCGGAACAGTTGGCCGAAGACGGCAATTATGAAGAAGCGGTCGTTTACTACTCAAAGGCTATTGAAGTAGCGCCGACTGATTGGGCGCTTCACTCTTACCGTTCGCTTTGTTACGAAAAGCTTAAGAATTACGAACAGTCTTTAAGTGACGCACAAAAAGCTATAGATTTTAGTGATAAATGGCTGAAACAGTTGAAGAAAAATCCGGAAACTTATAAATATCGAAATAAAATGTGTTTTTATCGAAAGGGAATCGCTTTGCGAGCATTGAATCGCTTCCAAGAGTCTATCGATGCGTTTGTTGTCGCCAAAGCACTGGCCATTCGCTGTCCATTCATTGATAATGAGATCAAATCTATTAAAATGGAAGTGATTTGCGAATTAGGTTACAATCGAACAGAAGTCGAAGCCGTTTGCGATACTTTGGATTCGATCGACGGTTTGGTTCAGAAATTGAATCAAAACAAACAACTAATGATCGATAGCGGCGACGATAACTTGGATCAGTTGCCGACCAATCCGTTCAGATATAAGGGTCTGTATGTTAACGGTTTGATTGCCGAACTCGAAGAGCAAAGGTTGTCGGATCTGTTGTTAAGTTGTGGACCAATTATCAGATGTAAAGTGTATTCGAATCCAAACCAAAGTCGAGCCGTTATTACGTTCGAAGACGAACAGACAGTTTGCGAAGCAATCAAAATGATTCGGTCGCACAAAGAGCTGATCCGCGATGAGTCGATCGACAATCTGGTGATCAGTTACCGACACACGTGCGTCGAAGGCGGAACTGATCCGCAAACGCAGTTTAAAGACACAGAAATTGCCGGCGAATGCTATAAATGGCGAACGACTGGCTGTTTGGACGCAGACTGTAAAGCACTTCATATTCCGATTTGTCATCATTTGGATCAACAGTCAGTCGAAACCGAATCTGTGAAACGAAAGCGAACGCCAATTGTGTTCGACATTAGTTTCGACGAACAGTTGTCGCCTAAAGACGTCAAAAAAGTTAAATCAAGTAATAGAACGCCAATTAAGTTCGATATTGATATTGATATCGATTCCGACATCGAAACCGAACCGACAAAACTGAATTCTGTCGTTCCGGCCAAGAAGAGGCTTGGGTTTAGTGATATGAAATTGAGTCAAACAAAAAATAAACCAAAGCCCGATCCTAAGGACGCGGATGTAAACGCAACGCCCGAACCGCTCAAAAAGGTTCGAAAATATATAGTATTCGACATTAAACCCGATTCGGCCGAAAAAGGCTTGACTTCGACACCGAAATCGGTCCTAAAAGTCAATTCTTGTGATACTTTGAATGTCAAACCATTTGTTCTTAATTGCGATAACTATACGACTATTAGTAATACGAGTTTTACAGATATTAAACCCATAAATGTGGGCCCGCCTGCACCCGGCCTCACCTCCTATGACGATCTCTTCGATTGATTGCAATTATATATTTGTTTTAGATTTAAAAACAGTTATATTTTTCTCAATATTTTGTCTTTTTATACCATTTTTTCATTTTATTTGATATTTTTTTCACTCATTTAACACTCAATTAAGTTTTAGATATTTATGAATATATTTCTGATTTGTTTTTGAATTTTCAAAATATTTTCTCTTTTATATTGATTATTGGAAAAACATTTTTTAATTATTAGAATATTGACAATAAAATAGATTTTTGTTCTTAAATAGTCTTTACTAACAGTGGCTAACAATGATCTGACTTTGAAAATATGTATTATTTTTTATCACAAATATTAATCTTTT
The DNA here is from genome assembly GCA_034693685.1 of Belba bartosi. NCBI lineage: Eukaryota > Metazoa > Arthropoda > Arachnida > Sarcoptiformes > Damaeidae > Belba > Belba bartosi. Next base: position 4,527 of record JAQFXP010001222.1, read on the forward strand.
TTTTCACTCTTTGTGTTACTTAAACAAAAAGTTATTCAAAATAACTATTAATTTCATTAAAAGAAAATTACTTTCATTTAAAACAAATGTTTGAATTGTATTAAAGCCATAAAACTGTAAAAATAAATAGCATTTTCGACATTATATATGCATAACATTGTTGTCAATAAAATTCATATCATTTTTAAAAAAAATAAAACTTTTGATTAAAGCGAAAAATTTGGCGAAAAAATTGAAAATATTTTTTGATAATCGACGTCAACAATGGCGTTGCGGAAGAGTAGCGGACATTCTTCATGTCTTTCCAATTGCAGTCTTTGCGCACAACTGACGGCCGACTCATTCGTATCGATCGTATAATAAAAGAAACCGTTTTTTAGCGCAAATTCATCGCTAGTGACGAGTGATTCACATAATTTAATTGCAATTTCCTCACTGTTCGCATAGACTGGACTTAGAGTAGCAAAACCCGAACTATGCTCTCGTATACAGCCGTAGCCGACAATCTTATCTGTTATCAGATTTATGGCAGCCAATGCCAGACATTCCGGTTCTTTTAGCGATAGGTTCAGTAGTTTTTCACGACTTAGTCGATGAATGTGTTGGTCGTAATCAATGACTTTTGCCACTAATTGTTCGCTAATTATTGGTTTAATTTGTATTTGACAGTCATTTATAGTATTTGTTATTTTGTTTCCAAAATAGATAACCATTTGGTGTTCGGACACCAATCGGAAGCCCAGTTTGTCTTTATATAACGGAATTTTATTCGGAACTGCAAACAGACAGCAATTCCTATTTCCGATATATGTCATTACAGAATCGAATAGCTTTTGTCCAATTCCGCGCCCGAAGTATTCACTGTTCACTGCATACAACCCAATGAATGCCATATCGGGCCTTAGGAATGGTCCGCCACAGACACCGATGATCTGATCTATGGAACGAGAGATAACTTATTGACAAATAATTAGTTTTAAAAATTTTTGTCTACTTTTCTAACCATTTGTTTGGTCGACAGCGACATAAAATCCATTGCAATCTATTTGCAAATAAGTGAACAGCGAATGCCTGGCCTCAAACAGGCCATGACTAGCAAACACACGTAAAGCATCCTCGATATCAAGCTTGGTCATTTTTCTGATTCTATATTGTCTAAGATTTTTGTCTTTTTCTGTCACTTCTTCCATGTTTTTCCCATTTAATGATTGAATTTATAGTTCGAGTCTTTGATTGCAGTGTTTGTGCGACGACTCTCAACAGCACTACTTGTGCTGAAGAATCAATAACTGGAATATCAAAACCAAACATCTCTTCACTTGTATTCTCAACAATTTTGTTATGTTTTGTGAGAAAAATCTTTTCTAATATTATTTGATTGACGTGAAGGACGAGATTCTTATTATTCTTTTTATTCTCTGTTTAGTTATTTATTTTCTTACCGTATTCTCTGACACACAATTGCATGCAATTATATCTAAGTTTCTGATCAAGGTACAATTATATCTAAATACAATTGCACTAAATTTTATTTGCAATTGTATACTAAAGATACGCTAAATGAAAAATTGATTTTCAACAAGCAATTTAAAATTGTCAAATAAAATAAAACATAAATCAAATACTTAAAACATTTCAAAAATTTATTTATTAATTTTTAATTTGAAAAATAAATTCGATGATGATCTAGTTTATTTTGAAATATTGTAAATTTGTTATGTAAAGTAAATTAATTTTATAACGTGTAAATATTATTTTATTAAATACAAATATAAAAATATATAATTTGTGATTATTTATCAAATTTTCTATATTTTAGATTTGTTGAAATTTTTGTCATTATGTTTAACATTTGGACATTTCTCAGATGAGTAATAATATTTCTGATAATTCTAAATTGAGATAACATTTATGTTTTAAGTTTTAATTGAAAAAATAAAAGAAAATAAATATTACAGTCAAGTTTACATATTTATAATTATTATTATAATAATTTTTTAATTTGTATCATGGTAAAACTCAAAATACTAATAGCGATGTTAATTTTCTTGATTATAATTATTAATTCTATCAATTTCTGTTTTATTGTTATTTCTAACAATTAGATAATAATATTAGTAAAGAGTAATTTTTATTTAACATGATGTTTCTGAAATTGTGTACGAATATTGTTATAAAACTAGCTTTTATCCTGTTAACCATATAAAAGTTTGTTTTATTGCAAAACATTGAATACTGCTAATTATTATTTTTTTAATTTGATTAAAAATGCAATATATTATAATTTATTAATAATTTAAATATTTAAGAATGTTATTAAATTATATTGATTTCAATTTTAGTATACATTTAGTAAATAATTTTAATAAAACTAATTAATGATTATTTAATAATTAAATGATTTAAATACAATAAAAATTTCAATTATTAGAATCAATTCTGTCTGGTTATTGCCACGATTGATTTAGTTAATTTACATAGATTTAAACCAAATTTAGTATCAATTTTGAAAAAAAAACTCAAAAAGCTGAAGGGAGTATTTTTTCTCGGATCAAATACTAGAAGAGAAATAAATGCCAATTTTCAAACTCAGGGGCAATTTTTGTCTGCCTTATAACAAAAACTTATTTTAAATCAATTATTAATAAATTGATTTTATTACAAACTATAGCACTTCTTATAATTTTGTTTGTTAAAATAATTGAGAATTTAGTTACTAGAATAAAACTTTTAACAATTTTTTAAATTCAAATTTTTATTTCAAAATTATTAAAAATTAATCAAAACATTGTTTAACATTTTTATTGACTAGAGATAAATGTTTTCTGAACAGGGATAGTAGAAGTAGAATTTTTGTGCCAGATTACCTTGTCATCTTCAACAGTGTACACCCATTTTTTATCAAATTGATTAATAGTAGCAACATCATATCGATAACCAGATGCACTTAAGAATACATATTCAGCCTTATCTAGAGTATGATTAGAAAGATCGAGTGGATAGAGCATGATCTGGGTCGAATAGCCGAGTGCTTGTACCACTGTTATTGACTCTTCACTCGTTCCATTTCTTTTATACTTTTTTATTAAGTCTTCAAAAAGAGGGAAAAACGCTTGGTCATAATAATCTCGGCTGAATATGACCAACAAGTCATCTTGAGACACACTTTCAACTTTTATTGGCCCGTATTCGCTTGCATTTAGTTTTTCCATGTCGAATCCTTTCATCAGCATTTGACCTCGCTCATTGTATGGATTCTGCATAATCATGTCCATTTCTGGGTATGCCTTTCGAATGGCGGCTAAATCTTTGATTATCCTGTCGTAGACGTCTTTTGGTGGATCCAGTAATGAGTTAGACCACTGTTGGGCCAAATGATAGGCACATTTGTCGTGTGGGTCATTCGGGTCATTCAATGGACTTGAGATGACTAACGCGAATAGTAATATCGACAGAATTATTGTTTTAAACATTTTTTAAATTACAGTTTAAATACTGGAAAATAATTGACTGAATGACAATAATTTGCAGTTTATATATAAATTTGAAAATATATTTCATATCTATTCGGAAAGAATAGCTAATTAACAGAAAGTAAAAACAATTGCCCTTCGATTAATTAATAATTTGAGCTAGATTATGTGCTAGATTAGACCAACTGCACAAAACGAGTAAACAAGCTTGACAAGACAATTTTCAAGGTAATTATTTCTAATATTTAAATAGAAATTTGTAATCTTTGCTAGATGAACTTTGAAATTATAAAGATATTGTAATGTTAAACAATGTGTAAGGAAGTCAGAACTGTTGTGTTATTGCAATTAATTGTACTTGTGTCACTGATACAATTTGACTTGTTAAGTAATAAATGTTTTAACATTTTAATTGAAATGTCAATATTAGAAAAATATATTTATTACAATTTTATTTATCAATTCAACTCAATTAAAAAGTTAAATTTTACTTTAACTTGAACATGCAAATTGAATCAGCTACATTAGTTTATACAAGTTACAATAGCAATTCCGTTTTGCTTTCCTTACACTATTAGATCTTTTATATTTTAAATTTTGCTTGAGTCACTGTTAGAAAATCCAGATGTTTAAACAAGTAACATTTCAGAATTTGAACACAAAATTAATTATTATAATAAAATTCATCAAAATGTTTGTATTTTAAAATTGAATAATGATATCCTTGTTTTGTAAAAAGTGTGCAATATAAAATACAATACTATTTAATTATACAAGCTAATTTACTTTTGTAATTTTATTTTAATTTGCAATTATTTTTAAATTACAATTTTGTATATAGGTTTATTATGTGTTTTTTAAAACCGCCTCAGAATCTCTCATCATACTCTCCCTTGACCAAAATTAGGAAATTTTTCCTAAATTGGTGCTAAATCCGATTTAAATTCAGTCAAATTGTGGAAAATATTTGCATAAATAAATGGGGATTTTGAGCGTTTTAAAAAAATTTCTTCCCTGATATCCCATAGGTTTATAGCTAAAAATTTTTAACCCCCCCCCCCTAATTCCCCTAGATCGGTTGACCTTCTCAATCTCTGGTTTAAAATAAATTTGAAAATAGTTTCAGAGATTTGAAAGAGCTTGTAAAAGTTGCATTGAAAAACTGCAAAAATAGTTATCGTTTAAAATGTTTTTAAAGACTAAAATAGATTTAATAAAAAAGTTTTAAATAAATAAATTTTTTATTGCCTCTCTCATTGCAACTTTGGTAAACAGTCATAAATATAACAAAAATAAACAGTTTTAATTGATAAATTTATTGATTTTTTACATTTATTTTATTTTTTAAATATTTACAATACATTTAAATATAAAACAAATACACAAATTATATAAAATTATGTATTTATAGCAATACTCGCAATAGATTCAAAATTATTGCTATTTTTAAAAAATAGTTTAAATTTAAAGCTTAACTATGGCCGATAGTATTGATCTAGATCAATTGCTGCCACAAAATCTGATAATCAAATCAGTTGACAATTATTTATATAGAATTGGTTTATGTCTTCAAAACAACAATAATTTAAACCAAAGCAGAAATTTTATACATAAACCGATTTTGATATTTATTGTACAAATCATTTGTTTGATTAAGATTTTAATCGCATTAAGTGTTTCCGACGAAGACTTATATATTTTGATGATTTTCGGCGATTTTTTTAATTTTTATAAAATGAAGTCAGTTGTGAACATTGCATTTTTGTTGTTCACTATATTTGTGATTACTTCACAAATAGTGTATTACTATAACTATAGAAATGGTATAAAACCGACATTTCTTGCAGTGTTTGAAATGATGTCGGGTTTGCGTTCGCCTCTAAGTATAGGTCTCACAGATGAGACATATGTTTTCTCTTTGATTCGCAAAACACGTCAATTATTTAAGCATGCTAAATATAATTTAGAAATAGTTGTTCCGTATGTTGAATTTGTATTATGTTTTATATCATTTGCACTAAACTATTCACTAAATGAGTTAATATTATTTGGATTCTATAACACAATTCACTTTGTATTGACTCTTTATTATAGCTATACTATAATTGTTTATCAAATTATTTATTTTTATTTGATTTGCTATTATTTTAGACTAAAAATAAATGCAATTAATAATAAAATTTTATTAATTCTTAAAAAAGAAAAGGGGGGTTTAAATATCAAAAATATAATTAATACTTTTGCAGCAATTTATAAAGAGATCGATGACTACAATACAAAAATATTTGCAAAATATTTATTAAATGTTTGGCTGAATTTTGGAACTTTAATCGCATTTTTATTATATGTAATAGTATACAAATCAGTTCCAATAGTTATTAGATTTGGTTATATTTACGCAACACTTCTCAACATTTTATGCTTTTTATTCGTTATATTCACGGCTTCTTCGATCAACTATTCGGCCAATAATTCCTATAAATTATTAAATCAATTAATGCTTTTCTGTTCTGTAGTTAATGTCAGAGGAATTGTTATAAATCGACAAAAAATTAATTTATTAAATAAATTAAAGGTTTAATAAAATTATATTTTAAAAGTTTAAATTACTATTTATTTCTACTTTAAGTTACAATCATTGATTGGAAGAGTTGGTGAGAAAAGGATTGGATTTACTGTTTGGAAGTTATTTACAGTTAACTACTTTAAGTGTTATGAAGTGAGGATTTAATTATTTTAATTCAATTATTAATAAATTGATTTTATTACAGATTATAGCACTTCTTGTAATTTTGTTTCTTAAAATAATTGAAAATTTAAATTATAATAGTTAAATTAATTTATTTATATTATTTTTTTTAAATATAAAATAAATTTTAAAAATACAATTAAACTTTTGACAAATTTATTAATTCAAATTTTTGATTTAAAATTATTAAAAATAAAACAATACCTTATTTAACTTTTTATTAAATAAGTATAAAAGTTTCTAAACAGCAGTAGAATTACCTTGTTTAATTACCTAGTCATTTTCAACAATATACCGGTAATAACATTATAACTTAAAAATAAAAACAAAAAATTTTATTAAATAAAAACAAATTATAAATTATTATTAAAATAAATCAAGCAAAAATTATTAATTAAGGTTTTTTAGTAGTAGAGGTTGTAGTTGTAGATTTATCAGGATGATAAGTAACAATGTCACCTTTAACGGTGTACTTCCAGTGCTGTTTAAAAGAAAGTCCTTCAAAAGTAAACGGATCAACAGGGTCATTTTGAAAAAAGTACTCAACGTCATCTAAGCTTGTTCGATTGTGTATAAAGTCTAATAGCGATACTTGTGTTGTATAACCCAATGTCGAAACTGATAAGAGCTCAGCGACTGTGACGTCCTTTCGCTCAAATCGTTCAAAAAAATCCAAAGAAGAGTCAATAAGTTTATCAATATTATAGGGTTTGCCAAAAGTAACCAAGATATGTTTCGAATCAATGCCTTCGGCTATAATCGGCCCGTATTCGCTTGCATTTAGTTTTTGCAAATTGATTCCAACGAGGATTGCCTGCCCGAGCACTTCATACGGGTTGTAGTGTATGTCTGCCATCGATGGAAATGTGTTCCGAATTGCTGTCAATTCTTTGACAATTCTATTATAGTCATCCATCGGTGGATCCAATAGAGAGTGACTCCACTTCTGGGCCAAAAGATATGCTTCTCTGTCCGGAAAGTCAATTTCAAACTCGCATTGAATTGATGTGAATATGAATATACATAACAAATATTTGTTTAACATTTTTGCTGTCATTTAATAATTAATAGACTAAAGACAAAATTATTTTTCTATACTTAGAATTATATTTTTAATTAGTTAAAAAAGTTTATTTATAACATATTTTCTTTTTTTAAGTTATCTTATCTTAATATAAATATAACAGTTGGCAAAATTTGGCATTAATTAATTTTAATCAAGTTGCTTATTAGACTGTTTTATAAATTGTCATTGTTTTAATTTTAGCTTTAAATTAATTTAATTTAATTTAGTTTTTAAAATTTTATATTTAAGTTTAAATAAGATATAAGATATATCTATAAGATATAATAAATGCAATTAATAATAAAATTTTATTAATTCTTAAAAAAGAAAAAGTGTTTTTAAATATCAAAAATATAATTAATACTTTTGAAGCAATTTATAAAGAGATCGATGACTACAATACAAAAATATTTTCAAAATATTTATTAAATGTTTGGCTGAATTTTGGAACTTTAATCGCATTTTTATTATATATAATAATATACAAATCAATTCCAATAGTTATTAGATTTGGTTATATTTACGCAACACTTCTCAACATTTTATGCTTTTTATTCATTATATTCACGGCTTCTTCGGTCAACTATTCGGCCAATAATTTCTATAAACTATTGAATCGATTAATGCTTTTCTGTTCTGTAGTTAATGTCAGAGGAATTGTTATAAATCAACAAAAAATTAATTTATTAAATAAATTAAAGGTTTAATAAAATTATATTTTAAAAGTTTAAGTTACTATTAATATTTATTTCTACTTTAAGTTACAATCATTGATTGGAAGAGTTGGTGAGAAAAGGATTGGATTTACTGTTTGGAAGTTATTTACAGTTAACTACTTTAAGTGTTATGAAGTGAGGATTTAATTATTTTAAATCAATTATTAATAAATTGATTTTATTATAGATTATAGCACTTCTTGTGATTTTGTTTCTTAAAATAATTGAAAATTTAAATTATATTAATTAAATTAATTAATTAATATTAATTTTTTTAAATATAAAATAAATTTTAAAAATACAATTAAACTTTTAACAAATTTATTAATTTAAATTTTTGATTTACAATTATTAAAAATAAAACAATACATTATTTAACTTTTTATTAAATAAGTATAAAAGTTTCTAAACAGCAGTAATAACTGAAATAAAATCGACTATTGAAGCCAATTATGAGTCAAAACCTTTTCGATGGTAAGCCTTTTGAATGGAGATTTTACTGTCATATTTAGAATCAGATCTCTTACATCTTGACTCAAATTTGGATATTTGACGCTAGACTTAATTGGAGTGAAATCGGTATTTCCTTCGGAGGTCTCGTTATCATTGAAATAATCGCCACCTAATAGACAACGAACGAGAGTTGCGGCAAAACAGTGGATATCACATGGCTTTGTCGGAACAGTTTTTATCCGGTACCATTCCCACGATTGAATACCACGTGTGCCACCTCTAGTTGATCCACTGTAACGACATTTCTTATCATCAAAATTGAAAGAAATTGCTTGTCCAAAGTCACACAATTTGAATGTACTATTGAGAGCCAATTCGTCGAATGTTGTGGACTTCGTCTTAATTCCATTGTATTTGTAGAGTATATTCAATGGCTTTATGTCCAAATGTACGACATTCTCCTTAGTGTGCAAATAGGCGATTGCATCGGCTATTTGTTTGAACCAAACTTTGTTTTGTTGTTCGGATAACACATAAACTGGACTCTCATAGCATATCTGAACTATGTCTCCGTCACATAAGTCCATAAACAAACAGAATGTGCTAAAAGGAAAGCCTGTTTTGCTGTCGGGTATGTGAATCATGTCAATTATATTGCATATATTCTTGTGTTTGAGATATCTAAGGGCCAGCATATCTCCGAGAATAAGATTATTGACAAAATAATTAACAAACGTTTCGTTTGCTTCCGGATCCTTACCATATAATCTGTAATCAGTATTGCTAAGCCGAATCACCTTACAGGCCAGTTCAACCTGTTCACTTTCATAGAAAGGTTTGCCAATTGTGCACAAACTCATTTTCCGAGCTCTTACTTTCCATACTGTGCCAAACCCTCCAGTGCCTAAAATATTGACGAATACAATATCTTTGAGTTTTTCTTGAGATTCCATCAAAGAATCAATTTTTTGTTGTAATAATTGTTTATTTGTTTCGATTTGTATCAGATATTCGTCGCCAATTGACTTGTAATCGGTCCATATCTCTGTCCAATTGGCCGGTCCGAAGATTTCCTGAGTTTCTAATACTTTCCCTGTTTTCGGATCAATCTGTTTGTGTGTTCCGTAAATTGGAGTCTTCGGGAAATTCTTTTTCTTCCAGTCCACCAAGTCCTGTCCCTTTTCTGTTCTTTTGTTCAATTTCTTCAAATAATCCAAATATTTTTTTTGTACCGAAGGGTAAGTAATCTGAACGTCTGCCGGTGCTCTTAACTCGTCTGACCCTATAAACTCTCTTGGTGGTTTCCTCCAAGTCTTCCATTCTTCATCATTTCCCTGAACTGAAATATCAGATGCAGTCGCTCCGGAAGGTTCGCCACTGTCTACTTGTGTCAACTCTTCTGGCTTTGATGTGCTATTCAGAGCTCTTTCCACTCTATCTTCCAATGCATGCAATTTTTTCAGTGTTTCCTTCAATTCCTTTATGTCTTTACGAGCGTTGGAGACACTGGTAGTCATTGTATGCGTTAGTATACTCTGTATGTCTGTCCGAGTCCTTAGCTATAGTCAAAATTCTTTTCTCAAATTTTTAAATAATTTTAATTTTAATTGAAAATTATTTTTGCGCCGATGTGTATATGTGTTGGTATTATTAGAAATTATTTTTTAAATTTGAAAATTTTGTCGAAATATACAATTATAATGATTAAAATATGAATATATGTTGATCAGCATGTTATATTTGGTATATTTATATATTATATAAGTTTTAATTTTAGAAGTTTTAAAACAATTTAATATTAGTATAGAATTAAGAAATCTAAGTTAAAAGTTGATAAAATAAGAGATAAATTCCGAAAAAATTATTTTGTAAAATCTAAGTAATGCTATAAAAATCGGTCTTGGCAATAACCAATAAATAAGACTTTATTTTAGTAAATGGAATTTTAATTTTATTTAAATTCATTAATGTTTTAATTGAAAGTATGATTAAATACTAATAATATTTGAAGTTAACTTGTATTATTTTAGATTAACATAAAAGAACATTAATAGAATAGGTATGTTTAAACTTTTATAAACAAGTGCAATTTCATAAACAGCAAACTTTTTAAAATGCTATGAGAATTTATTTTTGGCGATTGGCACAAATTTAAAATGGGGATAAATGCCAATTTTCCAAACCAATCGGATTTTGAGCTAATCCCCTTCCAAAACCCTGAAATACATAAATATTAAACAAATAAACTTTAAAACTTAAATATTAAAGATTAAATATAATAAAACCTAAAAACTAAATTTAAATTTATAAGTCGAGTATACAAAGATATAATTTATTATAAATACAATTTTTTATACTTAAATTTATTATTTTTTAAGTTGCTATTAAATTTATTTTTTAATTATAATAAAATAATTTATTAGAATAATAGTTTTAATTTGACATTTATTAATCAAAAGTTTGAAAAAAAATTCATTTTATAAAAATGCAAAAATATTAGACAAATTAGACAAAAATATTAATTTAAACTAGTTTGTCAACTTATCAAATAAAATTTATTATTTAAATCTTTTAATGTTATTTTTAAAATTTAAGTTTATCTCCTCTTATAAGTACTTGTATTTAAAGGCTAGGAAATAGTTTAAATTAAACAAGAAAATAAAGTATAATTTTAACAAAGATCGAAAAGGTCGGCCGATCCAAAGGGATCAGGGGAGGAATTTTCTCAAAACTCTCAAAAAACCTATATATTTATGCTGAAATTTTATTTAATTTAACTGGATTTAAACTGAATTCAGCACTAATTTAAGAAAAATTTCCTAATTTTAGCCGAAAAACCCAAAAGATTTGCCGGTGCTTTCGGCGGCCGGCAAAAAGTCGAGGGGGTACCTTTTTGCGGACCAAATGCTAGAGGGAGAAATTCAAATTTTCAAAATCATTTGGAGGGTTTGTCTGATCCCAATCTCTGAATTTTAATAACTTTTTGTTTGTAGAATTAATATAAAATATTAAAATAATATTTTGAATATTGCGAGATTTTTTTATAAATAATTTACTAGAACTGCCCCACAATACCTTTGTTACTAATTATTGTTATTTCCCTTTTTCCCCTCACCCTCCCTCAATCTCTCTAATAGCCAGTCTAAATTAATTTATTAACTTGATAGAAAGTTAGTTAACTATTATTTGCAATCTAAAATAAAACCGACTATTGAAGCCATTTGTGTGACAAAACCTCTTTGATTGTAAGCCTTTTGAGTGGATCTCTTTCTGTCATACATAGAATCAGAGCTCTTACATCTCGTCGTAAATATGGATATTTGACTTTAGACTTAATTGCAGTGAAATTGGTATCTCCTTCGGGGGTCTCGTGATTATTCAAATAATTTTGACCCAATAGACAACGAACTAGAGTTGCGCCCAAACAGTGGATATCACAGGGTTTCGTCGCAATAGATTTCAGTGATCTGTCATACATTTCCGGCGCTTGAATACCACGCGTTCCGAATCTAATATTTTTAGTGTATAGACATTCCTTATCCTCAAAAGGGAAACCAATTGCTTGTCCAAAGTCACACAATTTGAATGTACTTTTGAGAACCAATTGGTCTACTGTTGTGGACTTCGTCTTAATTCCATTGTATTTGTAGAGTATATTCAATGCCTTTATGTCGAGATGTACGACATTCCACTCATTGTGCATATGGTCGACTGCATCGGCTATTTGTTTAAACCAAACTTTGTTTTGTTGTTCGGACAATGTCTCTCCCGGACACATCTTAATTATTTCAACTAAGTCTCCGTCACATAAGTCCATAAACAGACAAACGGCTGCAAAAGGAAAGCCTGTTTTGGTGTCGGGTATGTGAATCACATCAATTAAATTGCATATATTCTTGTGTTTGAGGTATGTAAGAGCCAATATATCTCCGATAAGACGAGAATTGATAGAAAAATTTACAAATTTTTTGGTTGATTCAGAATCCATACCATATTGGCTGTAATCAGCTGGTTTAAGCCGAATCACCTTACAGGCCAGTTCAACCTGTTCAATTTTATAGAAAGGTTTGCCAATTGTGCACAAATTATATTTCTGAGCTCTTACTTTCCATACTGTGCCGAACCCTCCTTTACCAATCTCTTCGGCGAATATAATATTTTTGAGTATTTCTTGAGATTTCTTCAAAGAATCAATTTTTTGTTGCAATAATTGTTTGTTTGTTTCGATTTGTATCTGATATTCGTCGCCAATTGACTTGTAATCGGGCCATATCTCTGTCCAATTGGCCGGTCCGAAGATTTCCTGAGTTTCTAATACTTTTCCTGTTTTCGGATCAATCTTTTTGTGTGTTCCGTAAATTGGAGTCTTTGGGAAATTCTTTTTCTTCCAGTTCTCCAATTCCTGTCCCTTTTCTGTTCTTTTGTTCAATTTATTCAAATAATCCAAATATTTTTTTTGTGCCGAAGGGTAAGTAATCTGAACATCTGCCGGTGCTCTTAACTTGTCTGACCCTATAAACTCTCTTGGTGGTTTCCTCCAAGTCTTCCATTCTTCATCATTTCCCTGAACTGAAATATCAGATGCAGTCGCTCCGGAAGGTTCGCCAGTGTCTACAGATGCAGTCGCTCCGGAAGGTTCGCCAGTATCTACAGATGCAGTCGCTCCGGAAGGTTCGCCAGTGTCTACAGATGCAGTCGCTCCGGAAGGTTCGCCAGTGTCTACTTGTGTCAACTCTTCTGGCGTTGATGTGCTATTCGGAGCTCTTTTTACTCTTTCTTCCAATGCATGCAATTTCTTCTGTATTTCCTTCAATTCCTTTATGTTTTTACGGGAGTTGGAGGCACTGGTAGTCATTGTATGCGTTAGTATACTCTGTATGTCTGTCCGAGTCCTTAGCTATAGTCAAAATTCTTGTCTCAAATTTTTAAATAATTTTAATTTTAATTGAAAACTATTTTTGCGCCGATGTGTATATGTGTCGGTATTATTAGAAATTATTTTTTAAATTTGAAAATTTTGTCGAAATATACAATTATAATGATTAAAATATGAATATATGTTGATCAGCATGTTACATTTGATATATTTATATATTATATAAGTTTTAATTTTAAAAGTTTTAAAACAATTTAATATTAGTATAGAATTAAAAAATCTAAGTTAAAAGTTGATAAAATAAAATATAAATTCCGAAGAAATTATTTTGTAAAATCTAAGTAATGCTATAAGAATTGGTCTTGGCAATAACCAATAAATAAGACTTTATTTTAGTAAATGAAATTTTAATTTTATTTAAATTTATTAATTGAAAGTATGATTAAATACTAAGAATATTTGAAGTTAACTTGTTTTATTTTAGATTAACATAGTCGATTCCTTTAAGAATTATTTTACCTCGTTTATTGATTGGATGAACATTAATGCCAGACATTTTTGGATAAGTGTTTCTAATTGTTGTTAAGTCTTTATTAGTCTTTTCGTACACTTCTTTCGACGGTTCCAATAAAGAGCGGTTCCATTCCTGGCCTAAGAGATAGGTGTCGTTAATGTTTAGACTGTTTGAAAAGCACAGGACTAACGCAAATAGAAATATTGACAATAATATAATAATAGTTTTTAACATTTTGTGTTTGTTTTGTGACTTTTATTTTGATTAAAATAAATAATAATTAATTTTAATATTAATATGAATTAAAGTTATTTTTTCATTGTTGAGAATATAAGGATTAATTTAAATTTGTTATTTTAATATCTAGTTTTGTCGATAATATTTTCTTATCGTAACACAATTTTTTAGGCAACATTAGAAAAACTTTTCATTTGTATTAAATAAATTGTTTTTATTTTAAATTAATTTTTATTAAAAAATTTATTTTAAATTTATTTTTATAAATTTAGTAATTTACATTTTAGTTTTATTATTTTTTAATTTGAATGTAATTAATTTAATTTAAATTAAAAACATTAATCATATTATTACTCATTTGAGATATATCCAGATGTTTTTTCTAGATAAAATTTAAGAAAATTAGAAATTTTTTTTACAAAGTATTGTGTTAATAATAAACAAATTTAATTTTCATATTTGGTATTATTGTTTTAAACTTATTTTAATTTAGTGCTAACCAATATTATTATTTTTATTAAAAAGTTAAAAATAATCTAACCTGTGAGAACATGTCTGATAATAGACATCTAATTTGTAATAAATTGTTTTTATAACAAAGTCTAAATTATGACAAAAATAATAGAAATTTTTGCACAAATTATAAACAAAATTAACAATGATAATATTTGGTATTTATGTCTACAAAATATACAAAATAAAACACAAAAATTATTTGTTCAATAAAATGATAATTAAGAAAATATAACAAAAAGAGCATACATTAAGTTTCCTGGTTGTATTTGTATGTTTATGAGCAATTGTTGCATTATTAAAGTGCAAGATAACTTTACCATTTCGAATAGAAAACACCCAGCTTTGATCAAAATTAAATTGTGCATTTGTCTCAAATGGATCATTTAGATTTTTATCAAATACATACTCGACGTTATCTAAATTCTTGTAACCAGTATTTAGATTCAGAATTGATATTTGGGTCGAATAACCGAATGCACCGACGGTTTGAAATTTATTAACTGATTTTTTATTTTCAAAAAACTGTTTACTAATAATATTTGCGATAACTTTTGAATTATAAGGTCTGCTAAATGCAATTAGAAATTGATTGTAATCAATTTGTTTGGCTAGAATTGGGCCAAATTCGCTGGCATTTAATTTTGCTAAATCCAATCCATTTACGATTATTTTGCCCGGAAGTGGATTTGGGTTGTAGTGAATGTCTGTCATCGCTGGCATTGCTTTTCGTATTGCTGTTAGGTCTTTGATAATTTTAGTGTAGTCTTCAAGCGCCGGATCTAATAAACAATCGTTCCATCGCTGAGCCAATAGATAAGCTTCTGTGTTTGTAAAATTATTAATGTAACATTGAACTAGAGCAATTTGAAAAATAAATGCTAATAATAAATTTATTTTAAACATGTTATATTTTTTACTATAAAATTTTAATAAAATAATAAAGTGTGTAAATAAAGAATGCACAATATTTAAACTAATCAAAAATCATGTATGCACATTACGTTTTATTTGTAAAACAATGATAACTAATATTTTTTTAATTGATAATGTTATCAACTTATTTATTGATGCAAGATGTAATTGCTTGTTTTAAATGATTTTTGAGCAAAATTTTATCAATTAATTTTTATAGGTGACTCATTAATAGTTTTGCAATAATATGAGTTAAATAAAGAAATTTTTATCAAAATGATATTATATCTGTTAGTTTAATAATTTTGTTGCTTTACAATTGTTTTAAATAAAAATTTTCAAAATTTAATGAAAAAAGCAATTGTAATTTTTTAATTTTAAAAATAAACAAGACCAGAAATTTATAAGTTTGGCCTATCAAGGAGAATCAGTAAAGGATTTTTTTAACTTGGCCAGAAATTTAAAGAGTATCAGGGAAGAAATTTTTTAAAATGCTAAAAAACTTATATCTATAATAAAAATTTATCTAATTTAACTAAATTTATTTAATTTAATTAAATTTTAACTAAATAACTACTGGCTTTAAAAATCGGTTGTTTAATATTGTAAAGTTTTTAAGCTAAATTAAAGCTTAAAAAGAAAATTTA
>JAQFXP010001223.1:0-20683 GCA_034693685.1 Belba bartosi
GTATGGTGACGAGGATAGTGTCACAGTTTTAAGAGCACACACCTGAACGCTTCGTATACGTAGATTAGTGGTTATTAAGCTAGCGTATACTACCAGTAGACGGCCCTTGGTAAGGCCCGTGGTCATTCTAGCCTCAACTCACGCCAACAATTTTTTTCCTCTCAGAAAAAAATCCTTGCCACAACTGGGGTTTGAACCCTCTAACTCAGGGTTAGAGAGCGGACGCATTACCACTGCGCCACCCGCCTGAGCTAGGCTACATTTTATTTTCAAAATTTAATCTTAAATTACTGAAAAACTAAATTAAATATTATAATTATTATTTCACTAATACATACATATATTGAAGTAGAATTAATAATTCAATGAAATTTTTATATAATTAATAATCATGCGATGAGAAATAATTAAAAAAATATATAAACATGATTTTTATTTTATTAAAAAAAAGTACCCAGACATAAATTTGAGTCTGCTTACAAGCTAAGTTTATCTAGTACACTTTAGTTGAAAGAAATTTCTGGGAACTCTTCTCTAAAAGTAAAATATTTTAAATTTGGCCATAATCTTAAAATCTCTAAAATAATTGTGTTTGTTGTAAGATACATTTAATGTTTTATTCAATATTTAATTCTGTTTTAATATCAGGGATTCAGAAAATCGAACGATTCAGGGGGGGGGAAATCAGAGAAGGGATTTTCCAAAAAATCTTGGCCAATAACCTAGGGGGGGATCAGGAAAGGGATTTTTCAAAAAACGCTCAAAAAACCCATATATTTATGATAAAATTTTTCGTAAATTAACTGGATTTAAACCGGATTTAGCACCAATTTTAAAAAAAATTTCTAATTTTGGGCACAATGCACAAAATATTATGGACGAAGATGGGTATTTTTTTGCAAACCAAATGCTAGAGGGGAGATAAATCCCAATTTTCAAAATCAGGGGGAATTTTTGGCTGATCCTTCCCTTCTGAATCTTTGTTTAATATATACAGTATATGTAATAGTGAAAATTAATTAAAATATCTAATTTAGTTTGTCTGTAATATAAGTTTAAAATACATAAACTTTAATAAAATATTGTATTTTTAAACGTGCTGAAATCTTTAAATAATAAAATTTAAAAAATATTTCATTCATATTCTACTATTATATTATATGAATTAATCATGATTAAAATAATTTTTAAAAAATTATCATATTTCATGAAATTCCGATATGGTCTTTAATTAAAAGTTTAGGGTGTAAAATACATTTTGTTTGTATAATCAAATTTTATTTAATTAAGTAATATATTAATTTTTAAAATTTAATAAGTATTTTGTAGTCATAGATAGAATTTAATTGCAATTGGGAATTTTTTAGATAAGTTTAATTTAAAATTATTTTTAAATTTAAATTTTTGCATGTTTCTCTATTCGTATATGTTCGACAAAATGTATTAATTTCATTGATTTAATATACATAAATTATACCCTTTTTAATTTAATTAATTAGAGGTAATTACATTTTTAATTTAGTTTAACTAGTTATATTTTGCGGTAAATAAAACATAAAAACATTTTGGTATAACAGTTATGGTTTATATAATCAATCATTGATTGTATATTCTAATTGTGTAATAATTAAAAAAAATTTAAATAATGTACAAAATTAAATCCAACTTTTTTTAAAAATAAATTTGTTTAATTTTTTATATGTAAAAAAAATTTTTGCAAAAAAATAGTGCTATGGGACGGCGTCTAAACTTTTTTCCGCATATTTTTATTTTTTAATAATTTTCTATTCAAGTCGTATTTTCAAAAATCTAAAACTATATCGATTGAATTGCGTTTACACGGTGAAAAACAATAAAAAAACAAATTTTCAATTATATAATAAAATTTTTGCATTAAATGCTTATAAATTATAATAATTATACCAGTTAGAAATTATTAAAAATAATTGCTTTAAAATTATGTAATTAAATAAAAAATAATTAATTAATTAATTAAATTAATAGCTTTTTAATATTAAATATTTTTATAATAAAATAAATTATTTTTTAATTATTCATCATTACAATCAAAGTCCACTTCTATCTACGGTTTCGTGTACAAAAAATAAGGGATAAAATTGAAACAGGATAAAAATACTGATGTACTGACATTTGGAAATCCAAACTCAACCGATCGGTTGATTAATGTTATGCCGTTTTTTAACGCCCCGTATGTCGTGTTCGCAGAACTGAATTTAGATTTTAATTATTTGAGTTATTAAACATTTCTTACAATTGCAAAATATATACATCTAATTAAAATGATTTCGAAAAATACATATAAAACATTTGAAAATTATATTACAAATAATAGTACAAAAACATAAAGAAAACCTAAACTTCAAGTCAATGCAGTTTTGGTAAAAATAGTTAAATTCATTAAATAAATTAAAATATTTTTAAAAATTAACTAAAATCTCACAATGTTTTTGTCTTGAATTATTTGTTATGAATATTATTTTGTAATATTAACTTGTAAGCATAAATTAATTTTGATAAATGGCGTTTTTATTAAATAATATTAAAAAGAGTATAAAATACTAAATATTTTTGCAAAAACAGTAAAAATATAACATTATTTTTTGAAACTGGTTTAAATTTTTTTAAATTTTAGTTAATTTATTTTATACAATAATAAAAACAAAATTAAAAAATAAAACAATTTTTATATTATATAATTAAAAATTTTAATTAAATGCATTTTTCAATTATATAATTTATTAAATATAATTTTATATAAATAATTTAATTAATTAAAAAAAATTTAATGGTATTGCTAGTTTTAATTTATTAAATAAATGCGTTATTTTTTTTAATCATTTATATTAAATTTAATTTTAAAAATAATTTATTAATTGAATAATAAAAATAATTAAAATTAATGAAAAATGTTAATTATATATTTAATTAAATATTTTATTATTATAATCAAATTATATATATATTTGAAAATTTTTGGGGTATAAATAGATAAAAGTTGTAATTATTTTAACATACAACATTTCAACATAACAGGTATTTACTTTTTAATATTTGAAAATTATTTTAATCTAATAGAAAACAATTAAATTTTCAATTTAATAAAAATCAAAATATAAATACGAAAAATAAACATAATTATAAATAAATAACAGCAATTTAATTTTTATATTATTGTTGAGTTTGATAATATTATAGAAATAATTTTTTAATTTTAATAATAGTAATTAAAAATAAAATTATTGAAAGCTAAAATTTTATTATTTTTATTACATTTAATTAACAATAAGCATGGCAACTAGAAAGTTAACATTTGGAGATATGATAATCAACATTTTAAAAATAAGTAATTTAAAATGCGATCGCTTTACGAGTGAACAAAATGTACTGAAATTTGGAAATACAAACTCAACCGATCGAGTGATTAATGCAATGAACTATTTTCACGCACCGTATTCCGTGTTCGCAGAATTGGGTTTAGACGACAAATCAGTTCAGAATTATATAAGTTGCGGACCATTTCTTACAATTGCTAAGGAATTTGCAAAATATACACATTCTAGGTAAGTTTATTTATTCAAATAATAATTAACTATTTGAAAATTTTATTATAATATATGATTCATATTTGCAATTTTATTAATATTAATTATAGCCTATATTGGCTCAGGGCTATTTTATAATTTTTAATAAGTTTTGTTTAAATGTAAAATTTGTATTCTTTTAATTTAGTAGTGCCGCCGCAAACTGCAGTTGCTAAAATTGCTCATTAGTTACAAGAGATTTTTAAACACTAAAAATAATAATTAAAATAAAAAATTATTTTCGTAAAACAAAAATTTTTTAAAATTAAAGTTTTTGAAATAATTTAATTACTTTAAATATTATCTAGTAAAAATCAATTAACAATTAAAACAAATAAATATGAAATAAAATAACTTAAAAAATATATAATAATTTTTAATTTATTATTATAGTGTGGAATTTTTGCTGCATTAATCCTGTTTGAGGATTTGAACGGGTCACTATATCTCTTTGCAACTTTAACGGCTAAAGCGCCACAAAAAAAACTATTTTATATAAAATAAATCAAAATACAATTTGGTTATAAAAGTTGGGTATGGAAGTCGGGTATGCTATTGACGAATATGCTAATGTCGAATATGCTAATGTCGAATATGATGATGTCGAATATGCTAATGTCGAATATGATAATGTCGAATATGATAATGTCGAATATGATAATGTCCAATATGATGATGTCGAATATATGATAATGTCGAATATGATAATGTCGAATATGATAATGTCGAAAATGATAATGTCCAATATGATGTTGTCGAATATATGATAATGTCGAATATGATAATGTTGAATATGCTAATGTCGAATATGATAATGTCCCATATGATGATGTCGAATATATGATAATGTCGAATATGATAATGTCAAATATAATAATGTTCAATATGATAATGTCGAATATATGATAATGTCGAATATGCTAATGTCGAATATGATAATGTCCAATATGATGATGTCGAATATATGATAATGTCAAATATGATAATGTCGAATATGATAATGTCGAATATGATAATGTCCAATATGATGATGTCGAATATATGATAATGTCGAATATGATAATGTTGAATATGCTAATGTCGAATATGATAATGTCCAATATGATGATGTCGAATATAATGATGTCGAATATGATAATGTCAAATATGATAATGTCGAATATGATAATGTCGAAAATGATAATGTCAAATATGCTAATGTCAAATATGATAATGTCAAATATGCTAATGTCAAATATGCTAATGTCGAATATTATAATGTCAAATAAAACAGTAACCACAAAAATATTTTTATATTTGACATTGTCATATTCGACATTAGCATATTCGACATTGGCATATTTGTCAATAGCATAGCCAACTTTTATACCCAAATTTTATATCTAAATTGTATTTTGATTTATTTTATATAAAATAGTTTTTTGTGCCACTTTACCCGTTAAAGTTGCAGAAAGATATTAAAACCCTTTCAAATCCTCAAAAGAGATTATAGCAGCAAAAATTCCACACTAGATTTATTATGTTTTAAAAAATAAGATTTAGTTTTTGAAAAGAATGATCAAAACTAAACATGGAAAATTATAGTATCCTAGATAAATTTTTTTAAACAAATAAAAAACCAATATTTTGTAATGACCGGCATTTGGGGCATTTTGGGGTCAGGAATGTGTTGAGTGACCGGTTGAATGGTTGCCATTGTATTGACAACTGGTAAAGGTTTAGGCTATACTGGGCTCATACTTGTAGTTTTGTATTGACTTTTTAGTGGAGATGTTATACGATTTCTTAGTGGTGTTGATCTTGTATTAGCGTTTGATAGTAAAGACTTTTTTGCTTTACTACAAAATCGTGTCTCCATATGCTGAATCAGTCACCAATGTGAAGAATTGTCGATCCTACCGACTGCGCCAAATGTGTTGAATGCTTAGTGTGTGTGTGGGTTGAGACCAAATTGGGTGAACGGTTTTAGCACTAATATGCTCACACAATAATGTGGTGATTCAGGACCGGTCTGATAGATCAGTACGTCTTGAGGCACTCGTATCAATAAATGGTAGAAAATCTCGTAGTTAAACAAAGGAATACTTTATTAAATACAAACAACCAACAACAGCTCTGATTGAGCTTTAAAACAAAAGTGAAGTGCAAATGTGAAGTGCACATGGTTTTATACAAAAAGATATGTGCACTGAATAAGGGATTGATAGAGTAAACTGATTAGTACTTTGATTAAAAAGCATTTAGTATTGATAAGATATGACGTGTAAGAGATATGAATGTTGGGTTATAAATGTCAGAATTTTATCCTAAGTATATAGGTTTTTTAGTATGTTTTGAAAAATTCTTTTACTAATTCTCCCCTGGGTATTTGGCAAAAATTCAACTCCTGACTCCTTTGCCCTAAACCGGCCGACCTTCTCAATCTTTGTTTCTAAATAATACAATTTAAAATAAATTTATTTTATTTATCTGTTTTAAAATATTATATAAACAGAAAAAAGTAAATAAATGTTTAATTAAAAATTATTATTAAATTATGTTAAATTGATGTTACAACTAGTTTAAAAGTGTTTCCACAAACATATGATCTGGATGTGGTATTTTCAATTCACATTTTGTCAATTCCTATGACACCAATAAAACTAACTTCATTTTGACAAACAACCAGTGAATTGAATCCAGATTTATTTTGTTTAAATGATACAAGCTTAATTTCTCGCGCTTTGGGAGTTATTGATGACGGAAATATTTTTGCTGGAACATATAAAAGTTTGTTTACATATTAACACAAATTTTCTCATTTATATTATAATTTTTATTATAAGAGTCCTCAAAAAGTTTGGACCCATCAAGATTTTAAATAATTCTTAAACTAAAAAAAATAATTAATTTCCGTAAATTAAATCTAATAAATATATTTAAAAATGATATTATGTATATTAAGATTTTTTCAACTTATGACTCATATCTGAGATATCGAGATGAATGCAAACCTCTATACCCTAGATAATCCCTGAGGTGGAGGGCGGGAGGGAATGTTAAATATAAACAGAAAAAGTGTTGTTCGTTTATTTGACATATAAATCACTTTGATCGGCAAACTTTAAGTATTTTAATTATTTATACAAATATTACCAATTTTATATGTAATTTTATACTTTTTTTTTATTATTAAAAACTAAACATATCCAACATTATAATTAGTTTAAAATATTATTTTTAATATCAATTATTAAAAATTAATTTATTACAATATTAATTATTGCGATATCAATTTGTTGCATTTTTATTTAATATTTCAATATTAGAAAATATCGTAAAATAAAAATAGTTGATATGGTAATAATTAATATTGTAATAAATTAATTTTTAATAATTGATATTAAAAATAATATTTTAAACTAATTATAGTGTTGGATATGTTTAATTTTTAATAATTAACAGAAAAAGTATAAAATTACATATAAAATTGGCAATATTTGTATAAATATTTAAAATATATAGAGTTTGCCGATCATGGTAATTTATATGTCAAATAAAAGAACAACTTTTTATCTTTTTATTTTATTACCCATTTCCAGTCCCCCCATCCCTGGGGTTAGCTAGAGTATAGTACTTTGCATTCATCTCGTTTTTTCAGATATGAGTTATGAGTTGAAAAAATCTTAATATACTTTATATCATTTTTAAATATATTTATTAGATCCAATTTACAGAACTTAATTATCATTTTTAGTTTAGGAATTATTTAAAATTTTGTTGGCGCCAATTTTTTTAATAACCCTTATATATAATAAATTTTTATATTTTTAAATAAAAAAGAAAGTTTCAGGCCGTTTCATAATCTGTTTTAAATATTTGTCTGTTTATTTTCAACTCACCCTTTAGCCGCCCACGCCTGGGATTAACTAGAGTATAGAACTTTGCATTCATCCCTATATCTTAGTCATAAGTTGAAAATATCTTAATATACATAATATCATTTTTAAATATATAGTTTAGGTTCATTTCTGTTTCTTTCATTTTTATTCCTTTTCCATTTTTGTCTCTTACATACCAAAACCAAAAGCCATTTACTATAGAAACAATGTTAAACAATTCCATTTTTATCAAATCCATTTTTGTCAACTTTCCATTTTTATCCCTTATACTATAAAACTATTTGTATATAAATCAATATAAAATTAGGTCCAATTTTGTCAACTTTTTCAAATATTGTCCTTAAATAAACAACGTAATGTATTCCCACGCATACACTTGTAATGCCCATATAGAGTGAAGCAGACCATATGCCCTTATACCCCGGCTATACCGGCATGCTGTTATACATGAGGAATAAAACCATTTTTATTAATGTTTCTACCGGTAATGTAAAACATTATAATTTTTAAATATCTTAATCATTGCATCTTTCTGTTATGTATTTTTTGTTTTTAATAAAATATTAAATAGCCAAAGTTATAATCTTTAAATTTATTACAATAACATAGCGAATTTTTTATTTAAATTTTAGTTTTACTCAAAAACAATTGTAATAATTGTCAATTGATTTGTGATTAATATTAATAATAATAGATATTTTGTCAGTTTAATACTTAATTCTAAATTTTTGCTATTTTTAAAAATTTATAATAAATTTATTTTAAAAATAAGTTTTGTATACCTCACTATATATGAGCATGCCGATAACACCATAAGGGTTTTTTGGTAATTATGATCAAATTTATAAGGAAATGCAATTATATGCGCGGGAATACGGTAATAATAAAACTAGTATTAACTTAAGTAACAATAACTTTTTGTTTTACGCAGTTATAGTTAAGTGATTAACTATTGATTTAATGCTTAATTTTAGTATATAAAAAACTATTTAATAAATGTCTTTAAAAACTCGAAAGACTTATTTGATTAGCAGTTTTGTCAAATGTAAAATTTGATCAGTTTTTTCAATAATTATTGTATAAAAATAGTAACTACTATATATTTTCTAATAAATAATGTTTTGTTTAATCAAAGTCCATTTTTATCCCTTTTCCATTATTATCCCTTTTCTATTTTTATCCCTTTTCCATTTTTATCCCTCAATTTTTCTGCCCGACCCAATTGATAGAAATGAACCAATTGATTCTTAGTTTAAGAATTATTTAAAATTTTGTTGAGTTCAAACTTTTTGAGGACTCATATAATTCTATAAAATTTTATCAAATATAAAACGGTTATTTAACTTAATAAATTTTTATTATTTTAAAATAGAAATTATTAGTAAATGGCAACCAAGTTTAAATATGTGAATGCATTAATTACAGTGAAATCACAAATTTTTAAATAGAAAAGTTGCAAATTATTTAACGATAATCAAATTAATTTGATAGCAAATAATTATAAAATAAATAAAATCAATTAAAATATATTTAATTAAACTTGCACTAAAATTTTTCAAATATAGTTTTATAATTCATTCAATAAAAATGCAAAATTTTGAAATTTGAAATAATATTATAAACTTGTTAAAAAATACCTAAATTCTAAAATAAATATTATTCCATTTAATTACTAAATTTGATGGTTATATAAAAATATAATAATAATTATTAAATAAATTATATTAAAAATTAAAAAATAATGCAACATGTAAATATATTATTTATTGTTTCAAAATGAGTATTTTAGATAATAATGAAAACAGCATGTAATTTTTATTAACTATAAAGCATCAATTAGCATATACAGTAAGTAGCAATCTCTAATTAGTAAATGTTTAAATGTGTCAGTAAAAATTTATGTTGTCAATTAAAATTTCTAAGGCAATATTTTAAATATATTGTATAATATTTATTATAAAAACTAAAAACTCGAATAAATTTTTATGCATAATTTGAACTTATATTGTAATTCTTAGACGAGTGGTCACTTCACAGCGTATTTAAATGCTTTGATATTGAAGTCTATTATTCAATAATTGGTTCGATTATTGCGATTGCATTTGTCCTGAGTTTGAACTACAGATCAATTAATCAATTTTTTAGTAGTGTTTGGAACTACTCTTCAGTTATTTTATCCGATTATTATCCAAAAAAACTGAACACAAAATACGATTACCTAATGAATGGCTTATGGCTGACGTCGTGCACAGTATTGTTGTCCGCATTTTCGGGTCAATTATATAATCTGTTAATCCGAACGCAACCAATCGATTACATCGATTCGTGGAATGACATGCATTTGAAGCCGCAATGGAAACACTTGAAAATTGAAGCATTTCAGTGGACAACCATGTACTTGTTTGTTATGTCACATCAAAGCAGTTCAAAAATGGCGCAGGACTTTATGTCCCGGATTAGTTTTAGAGACCCATTTGAACACGCAAAAATTGCGAATTTAAATTCGCAAGATCAAATACATCAAAAATTTTTGCATGGTTTAATCGATAAACGTAACGCTATTTCATGTTATCCATTCGAAGCCTTATTACTCGAACGCGATTTAAAAGCAATGAATTATAAAAAAGATATCGATTTTCATTTTTCAGAAACAGGCATTGGTCAGCAACCTTATTTTATATTTGTTCGTGCTAACATTGTCGATCAAGATTTTATACCAAATTTAAATAAAATGTATGATTTTTGTTAATTTTAAATAATTAGTTTTTAATTTATTTAATAAATTTAACGTTTATTAGCATAACTGCATTGACTGAAAGCGGTATTTATGAACAACAGATAAATCTATTCAAACGAGCGTTTGTTGTTGAGTCAGATCTGTCTGAATATGAGTTCAACGATATTTCGATAACACATACGAAACAGATATTCCTTTTATATATTTACGTCATTTTATTGGCTATTATTCAGATTCTGTTAGAAATAGCTGCGAATTATCATTTGTTTTGTTATTACCGTAATTCCACACAAGTAGCGGCATCCCGTTATAAACAAGAATAATCATTCGCACTACAGTGAGGAGTTTATTTCAAACTGTACTTTAAGGAGGGGCT
The DNA here is from genome assembly GCA_034693685.1 of Belba bartosi. Lineage (NCBI taxonomy): Eukaryota > Metazoa > Arthropoda > Arachnida > Sarcoptiformes > Damaeidae > Belba > Belba bartosi. The sequence goes on from JAQFXP010001223.1 coordinate 10,597, forward strand.
TTTTTCTATCGACCCCTTGTTAAACGAGACGTACTTTATGTTAAGAGCTAAGATGGAACCCATCTGACATCTATATTAAAAATTATGGCGTCCATCTATAAAAAATAATTTCAAGAGTGCGACGGTGTTTACCGAAGCGGTGATGGCCACTGACCAGGTTTTACCGTCGGTAATTTTGCTTTTCAATTTTGTTGCACTACAGTTCAATGGTGTTTACCGAAATTTTTGGCCACTTCGGCGAGAAATTTTTACCAAATTTTTTAATTAAAATTAAACTTATGAAAAAGGTAAACATGTAAGAAAAACATATAATACATTAAAAAAAAACTTTCCAAGTCTAATTATAAATCCATTAAAAGACATAGTATAAAATCTAGTTTTAAATAATTTTTCTCAATCAAATCTGCATTTAATTAATTTACTAATTCTGTGGTCAATGTGTTGCTATATTATTAAGTTATGAGGTTGCTATATTAACCTAAATCCAACATTTTATATTCCCTCATTTCAAATCAGAACACTATGTTTTACCAGTTATATAAAACATCGGTAATTAATATAAATAACTAGCAAAGATTTCATATATTTATAACACAATATTACCTATTTCGAATTTACGCAAAATAATTAATTTTAAAGTATTAAAACTATTTTATTACAAGATTAATTAAACTTTAAAATTTAAAAACTCACATAGATTTTGTTTATTCATTGCAATTTTTATTAATTTTAAAATGTTTTTATAAAGCAATAAAATCTATTTAAATTATGACTGAATTGGTAAAAATATTGAAATAAATAATTATAATTGTCTTTTATATATTTGTTTTTCAATTAAATGTGTTAATTAATAATTTGTTTGATAATTTGTTTTGTTATTAAAACATAGTGGAATAAATTAATTGTTAAACAAATTGAAAAATTGTACCATAAAAGCTAAAATTTTAATTTAAATACAATATATTTAAATAAATAAAAGTTTTACAATAATATAAAACGTGTCAAAATATTTTCGATATTGGACTTTCATTTTGATGGAAACTTTAAATAATATAGTATTAATCTGAAGCTATTAAATGTAATCATAAACTTTAATCATACACATCTCTACCTAGATAAATACTATTGGTTGCAATTGGTAAAAAGTTATTGTAACGGAAATAGAATATCAAATATACGTAATATAATTTTTTAAATTTGAAAATGTGCATTTTTTATTTGTAATTTTATTATCAGAAATACAACTTTTTGGAATTTAAAATGACCAGATAATAATTATTTAAAAACCAAATTATACAATCTCATAAAATTAGCCTATTTATTTAGCTATAAGAAATATAATTTTATTAAGATATTTCTTCTTACTTTTAACTCATTTGTTCGATTTGTAAATATTTATAATGTTGTAACAAGTTAAAAATTATATTTAAATTACATAATATTTTAATTAATTTAATGTTATAAGATTGATACACTATCAGCAGTTTATTATTTTACAAAAACTTATTAAAAACAATCATCAATTTAAAATAATTATCAATTGCCTAATGTATGTTATCAAATCAGTAATAAAGATTTTTTTATCAAGCTTAATTATAACTATTATTAAAATAAACTATTTTAATTTAAATTTAATAAGATTAGCAATTGTATACGGAAAATATTCTAAATTTGAGCTAAAACACTGGAAATTTATTTGTTTTTGTTCGTCTTTGTTGACGGAAATAATAGAGAATGGGTTAAAAAATTATTAACTGAAATGGAATAAGTGCCGTCGGAAACAATCATATTGTTCAAAGATTCAAGGACAAACCCTATATCTTTCATAATTTAAAACGACTTTATTATTACGCAGGAAAATCTTATGGTTTAAAATCATAACGTGCTGAAGTGAGTTTATATTTTGTAAAAATTTTATTTTGGTTTTCAAATAATAATAATTTTGCTTGTTTTTCTTGGTTTTAGTATAACGATTGTTCTCAATAGCACAAAACTTTGGACGATTTGCGCCAGTTAATGACAGATATGAGTACTAACTCAGATTATTTAGAAAACAACATTAATAGAGCAAATGGCGGGTTGGAAATTAATAAGGAATTAATAGTTGCCCGCAATAAGTTGTTGGGAAACAACTTATCGGGTGCAACTGATCGGGAAATTCTTGCAGCTAAAGTCGAAAATTTAATATCTGTAATTGCCAAGCAAGTTCTTTTTAAAAATATTTCCAAAAAAAGTAAAGGCTTAATAGCAATGTTTTATATATTACGTAGGTTAATTTATAAAATAATTTTTTGTAAAGTTTTGATTAAATAATAATTATTTTAAGTGATCGTATTTTAGGCTCTCAAAACGGGTCTAACGTTGTAGTAATGGCGGAGGAAGCGGTATTTGCTTTAAAACAGCTCAATCCACTGCCATCATTTAACTTTCCCAAAGTTTCAAAAATATCTGTATGTGTTTCCGACAGCTAGACTGTCAATTTCATATGCTATACTTCCGGAACTTATGGATCCACTTCGTCTGTACCCATCAATCAGATTACAAATGACAATGTGGCAAATGCCGTCCATTCACTCAAACGAATTAAAATTTAATCAAAAAATAATTTGAAAAAAAATTTCTTTATAAAATATAAAAAGGGCATTCTTTTCAATTCAGTATTCTCAATAGTAGTGTAATCTATATCAATGCTGTTTTATATATAAACGTTCTCGATTCTGTTAGCAATTCTAATCTAAATTTTGTTATAGAGTGTATTAGCAGCAATACTTCTGAAAATATTAAGCGTTTATTTAATAAATACCAAATAAACTGTTTTTGCAAAATTTCCCATTAAGATGAACGATATATATTTTATCATTTCTTGTTTTACAAAGAATCGTTTTACTGGTGTTTAGGTTACGGCGTGGCTCTCAACACCTGTATTGATTGATAGGATTAAAATTTTCTTTTACATGCAAAGTTGGAATACTTTTATTCAGAGTTTTCAAAGTGAAAACTTGTTCTTGAAATTGTTTGAAAAATAATGATTTTGTCGAAGTAGATTTAAAAATAATAAATGTATGTTAGATTTAGATGTTTTTAAACTAATAAATGTATGTTAAGCTAATTTTGCGTTATTTGTTTATTTGGTAAACAATTTTATTTTTATTATTATCTAATATAGTATTTAGTATTTCGTTAGTTTATTCCAATTTTTTTATTTTCAGATAAATGTATAATTTATTTTTTTCCCATAAATTTTTTAACTTTTTGTCGCGGTACAGGCAAACTAATATTACGTGGATTTATCCTAACGCGAATCACAAAATGTATGAATTTCTTTGGGATTTGAACGCAGTTGGAGTCTGCATCGCAGTATAATGTAATGGTAGCGTAGCACTCGAGCAAATCGGCTGTTTTTGCCCTAATCTTACTTCCGTCTACTAAAGAATTGTGGTTTTAAACGTATAACTAAAGAAGTCACTCTGGCCAAATGTACACCAAATAATGTCTACAAATTTTAAAGTTTTCGTCCAATTTTATTTGTGCAAATGTTTTGTTAAACTGCCGAACGACGTCAATATTATTATGTTGGATGTGGCCAGATAGGTAGCATCACTACCTGTTGTTGAGCGGCTATTGAATTGAGTCCATGCTGAGCTTTTGATTACCATACTTGAATGTTGCGTTGAGTAACAAATCCTTACATTGTTTCAGTCCAGCACTCAACAAGTTTTTTATTACACAAACTCTTAGGTAAAATATATGTAACCTTTCTTTGTGTCACCGTCCAATTAAAAGGGGGCCGAGGGACCGAGCGCCAACATAAACGACTATCAACGAATTACCCGAATGTGTGCCCGACTAAAACTGCTTTTTGAGTAGCCACTTGAGCCTATACTTACATTGCGAATAACTTAACTATTGAAAAAATTAATTTCAATATAAACTTTAATAATAAATAATTTTATTTTAACAAATTTTAATAGTTTAACAGTACAAAATTAAATTCGAAAGTCAATTATTGTTACAGCCAATTTATATAAGAAAAATTCTGCACTTGTAGTCAAACTAGAATGAACTTTCAATTTAATTATACATTCAAACTAGAATACAGTTTTAGTTAAATTAAAATACAATTTTATTTAAATATAAAATGTTTTTGTATCTTTTATAAAAGTTTTTTTCTTTATGTAATCGTATAAACATTGCATGCACTAATCATTATAATTATTCAATAATAAATTTTTAATTACTTCTAAAAATATGATTAGTGTTATAATAATTTTTCATTTGTGTTATCACATTAATTATTTGTGTTTCAGATAAACATTTTGATTAATAATAACAAAATGCAAAACTCAATACAATTAAAGAAATTATAAATTAGTGCACTTTATTAGTACAATACTTTTAAATTGCAGATTAATACAATTAACGAAAATAATCTTACATATATAAATATAATGGAATGTTTGCAGTAACTGCTAATAAATTATAATAATTGTATAAGTTTGTTCGTATTATTTATTTTAGCATAAAAGTGATGAAAATTATAGTGAATTGTTTTAAAACAAATTAAAAAATATTAATACAATTTGTAATTTAATAAAAATATTGTGTATTTGTTAAATATTTTAGCCGGATTAATTTATGATTAGAATAATTAATATAAACAATTGAAATATCATACACTTCAAATTGATTAAAGTTTTATTTAATCAAAGTAATTATTGAAAACCGCGTTTAATAATAAACTATTATTTACAAGTTTAAATCAAAGTTAAAAATTGGCTTAGTTTGTAATATGAGAGTAAAATATATATTTCTGGAATAAAAAAGTTAAGCTGTTACAAAGGGTATAAAAATACTTAATTAAATAAAAAAATTTAATTATTATTTTAAAATAATCTGAAATTAGTAAAAATAAAATCAAAATTTTAAACTAAGTTCTTTATATAAACTTTTTTAATGCAATTATTAATGAAAAATTAAATTTTATACTTAAAATAAAAATTAGCTTTATAAATTAATTTGGAAAAATCGATTATAAAAATAAATTATTTTACATAATTTAATATTTATATTAAAAATCGATTTAAAATTAATATTAAAAATAAATTTAATATTTAAATTAAAACTGAATTTAAAATAAATTTTTAAAACAAAAGAATTTAATAATAAAAATGTATTAAAAAATTATAATAAAAACAACACATAAATAGTCATTAGCAAAAATGCATTTATATTGAGTTGTTATTAAATGTCATATTTATTTATTTTAAATAATTATTACTAAAAGCAATTTTAATATAAATAGCTTGTATAATTTAGTTGACTATTATTTATTTATTTACATTTTTCAAAATATAATTAACTAAAAATATTTTTTATATATTCTATGAGAAATAATATGATTATTTAAAAATTTTTTATATTATAATTTTTAAATATAAAGGATTATACAATATAAGCATGGAGAAATGGCCCTAAAATATTATAAGAAAGTTCACTTTTTTAAATCAAAGAGAATTAAAAATATATCAATTTGGCTAAATTAAATTTTTGATAAACCATAAAAGGAGTGTTAGGGGGGCTTTTAAAGTTAAAACTTCAAACATGTCTCCTAGGTAAAATATAAATGATAGAAAATTACAAAATTTGTAATAAAATTCATAAAACAAATCTTAATCAATTTTTGTAAAAATATTCAAAAATTATTTTTATTTACTAAGTAAATTAATTTTTGGAAAACTTAAAATTTTTTTTATAAAAATTCCGTTCAAACGATTTAGTTGAAATTTTTATATTATCAAACATTATTAAACTAGAATCTGGTAGAAAAATCACGGGGGAGGGGCTTTATTATTGTTTTTTAGATAAAAATTAAAGTATTCATTTTTAACATGTTTTTAGCCAAATATTTTTTCTGGGTACATTTTAAAAAATTGTCTAATACATCAGAATATTCTATTTATTATTCTGATTTCAACCATATATTACACTATATACTTTTAATACCAAATTGGCTTAAAATTAATATTTTAGATAAAACCCTCCTAATATGTAGTGAGTCTACCGTTGTGGCATTAAACATTTTAACATTAATTTTACTTAAATTGCAATTAATTGGTATTTTTGAGCATGTTAACGATACCCGAAAACTACCATGTAAAAGTAGTCTCTAAGTCTTCATTTTATTTATATAAAATTTTTAACTTATATATATATATATTTAAATATTTATAAATTATTTTATATATAATTCCACATTTGAAAATGCATATTTTTTATAAATAAATTTTATAAAAATTTTTGTTTATAATAATTTTAATAAATTATTTTACATTTCTTTCGACTTCTGGAAATTCAAAAAATTTTTAACATTTTAGAATAAAATATTTTTATTTATAAAAATTAATATAAATTATTTTATACACCATCCCATTTTTAAAAATGCATATTTTTTATAATTAAATTTTTTGAACATTTTGTTAAAAAATTTTTAATTAAATTATTTTACATTCCATCCCACATCTGATAATTCAAAAAACTAAAATAAATTATTAATATAATTAATATAACTAAATAAATAATTAATTAAAATTACATTATATACAATTTCATTTCTAATTATACATAATTTTTATAAATATATTTTATAAATATTTTTGTAAATAATAATTTTAATAAATTGATTCATATTCAATCCGACTTCAGATAATTCAAAATATTTTCAATTTTTTAAAAATAAAAATTTTTAATTATAACAAATAATATATATTATTTAATATACCATCCCACTTCTGAAAATGCATATTTTTTTATAATTATATTTTCTAAATATTTTATTATAATTGTTAAATTAAATTAATTTATATTGTTTTTTTTTAATTAATGGTCCCATGCCCGCTCTGAACTAATGGGACTCTGTTTTTTTCTTCAGTTAAAGGATCCCATGCCCGCTCTAAGATAATGGGACTCTGTTTCCTTTCTTTAGTCAAAGGGTCCCATGCCCGCTCTAAAATAATGATTCTGTTTTTTTTAGTCAAAGAGTCCCATGCCCGCTCTGAGCTAATGAAACTTTGTTTTTTTTAGTCAAAGGGTCCCATGCCCGCACTGAGATAATGGGACTCTGTTTCTTTTTTTCAGTCAAATGGTCCCATGCCCGCTCTGAGATAATGGGACTCTGTTTTTTTTTTCAAACAAAGGGTCCCATGTTCGCTCTGAGATAATGGGACTCTGTTTCTTTTTTCCAGTCAAAGAGTCCCATGCCCGCTCTAAGCAAATGGAACTCTGTTTTTTTTCTTTAGTCAAAGGGTCCCATGCCCGCACTGAGATAATGGGACTCTGTTTTTTTTCTTCAAACAAAGGGTCCCATGCCCGCTTTGAGATAATGGGACTCTGTTTTTTTTTCTTTAGTCAAAGGGTCATATGCCCGCACTGAGATAATGGGACTCTGTTTTTTTCTTTAGTTAAAAGATCTCATGCCCGTTCTGAGATAATGGGACTCTGTTCCTTTTCTTCAAACAAAGGGTCCCATGCCCGCTCTGAGATAATAGGACTTTGTTTCTTTTCAGTTAAAAGATCCCATGCCCGCTCTGAGATAATGGGACTCTGTTTCTTTTCTTCAAACAAAGGGTCCCATGCCCGCTCTGAGATAATGGGACTCTTTTTTTTATTTTTCTAGTCAAAGAGTCCCATGCCCGCTCTAAGCAAATGGAACTCTGTTTTTTTTTCTTTAGTCAAAGGGTCCCATGCCCGCACTGAGATAATGGGACTTTGTTTCTTTTCTTCAAACAAAGGGTCCCATGCCCGCTCTGAGATAATGGGACACTGTTTCTTTTTTCCAGTCAAAGAGTCACATGCCCGCTCTAAGCAAATGGAACTCTGTTTTTTTTCTTTAGTCAAAGGGTCCCATGCCCGCACTGAGATAATGAAACTCTGTTTTTTTTCTTCAGTTAAAGGGTCGCATGCCCGCTTTGAGATAATGGAACTCTGTTTCTTTTCTTCAAACAAAGGGTCCTATGCCCGCTCTGAGATAATGGGACTTTGTTTCTTTTTTCCAGTCAAAGAGTCCCATGCCCGCTCTAAGCAAATGGAACTTTGTTTTTTTTCTTTAGTCAAAGGGTCCCATGCCCGCATTGAGATAATGGAACTCTGTTTTTTTCTTCAGTTAAAAGGTCGCATGCCCGCTCTAAGCTAATGTGACTTTGTTTCTTTTCTTCAGTTAAAGGGTCCCATGCCCTCTTTAAAATAATGGGATTTTGTTATTTTTCTTCAGTCAAAAAGTCCCATGCCCGCATTGAAATAATGGGAATCTGTTTTTTTTCTTCAGTCAAAAGGTCCCATGCCCGCTCTGAAATAATAGAACTCTGTTTTTTTCTACAGTTAAACGATCACATGCCCGCTCTGAGATAATGGGACTCTGTTTTTTTTAGTCAAAGAATCCCATGCTTGATCTGAGATAATTGGACTCTGTTTTTTTTAGTCAAAGGGTCCCATGCTCGCTCTGAGATAATGGGACTCTGTTTTTTTTTCCAGTCAAAGAGTCACATGCCCGCTCTAAGCAAATGGAACTCTGTTTTTTTTCTTTAGTCAAAGGGTCCCATGCCCGCACTGAGATAATGGAACTCTGTTTTTTTTCTTCAGTTAAAGGGTTGCATGCCCGCTTTGAGATAATGGGACTCTGTTTTTTTTCTTTAGTCAAAGGGTCCTATGCCTGATCTGAGATAATTGGACTCTGTTTTTTTTTCAGTTAAAAGATCCCATGCCCGCTCTGAGATAATGGGACTCTTTTTTTTTTCTTTAAACAAAGGGTCCCATGCCCGCTCTGAGATAATGGGACTCTGTTTTTTTTCCAGTCAAAGAGTCCCATGCCCGCTCTAAGCAAATGGAACTCTGTTTTTTTCTTTAGTCAAAGGGTCCCATGCCCGCACTGAAATAATGGGACTCTGTTTCTTTTATTCAAACAAAGGATCCCATGCCCGCTCTGAGATAATGGGACTTTGTTTCTTTTTTCCAGTCAAAGAGTCCCATGCCCGCTTTAAGCAAATGGAACTCTGTTTTTTTTTTCAATTAAAAGGTTGCATGCCCGCTCTAAGCTAATGTGACTTTGTTTCTTTTTTTTAGTTAAAGGGTCCCATGCCCTTATTAAAATAATGGGATTTTGTTATTTTTCTTCAGTCAAAAGGTCCCATGCCCGTATTGAAATAATGGAACTTTGTTTTTTTTCTTCAGTCAAAAGGTCCCATGCCCGCTCTGAAATAATAGAACTTTGTTTTTTTCTACAGTTAAACGATCACATGCCCGCTCTGAGATAATGGGACTCTGTTTTTTTTAGTCAAAAGATCCCATGCCCGATCTGAGATAATTGGACTCTGTTTTTTTTAGTCAAAGGGTCCAATGCCCGCTCTAAGCTAATGTGACTTTGTTTTTTTTCTTCAATTAAAGGGTCCCATGCCCTCTTTGAGATAATGGGATTTTGTTATTTTTCTTGAGTCAAAAGGTCCCATGCCCGTTTTGAAATAATGGGATTCTGTTTTTTTCTTCAGTCAAAAGGTCCCATGCTTGCTCTGAGATAATAGAACTCTGTTTTTTTCTTCAGTTAAAAGATCCCATGCCCGCTCTGAGATAATGGGACTCTGTTTCTTTTCTTCAAACAAAGGATCCCATGCCCGCTCTGAGATAATGCGACTCTGTTTCTTTTTTTTTTAGTCAAAGGGTCCCATGCCCGCACTGAGATAATGGAACTTTGTTTTTTTCTTCAGTTAAAGGGTCGCATGCCCGCTTTGAGATAATGGGACTCTGTTTTTTTTATTTAATCAAAGGGTCCCATGCCCGATCTGAGATAATAGAACTTTGTTTCTTTTTTTTAGTCAAAGAGTCCCATGCCCGCGCTGAGCTAATAGAACTTAGTTTTTTTTAGTCAAAGGATCCCATGCTTGCTCTGAGATAATGGGACTCTGTTTTTTTTAATCAAAGGATCCCATGCCCGTTTTGAGATAATGGGACTCTGTTTTTTTATTATTCAAAGGGTCCAATGCCCGCTCTGAGCTAATGTGACTTTGTTTCTTATCTTCAGTTAAAGGGTCCCATGCCCTTT
>JAQFXP010001224.1:0-20674 GCA_034693685.1 Belba bartosi
TAAACAACAAACGATATATGTGAATACACTTAAACAAGGTAGTTTTTGGATTCAAAAATTACGCTTTAGATCTTAACGTTGATAACTGAAGTTGCCCATCAATGAATATGGGTATTTGGAAATAAATTTTAAACCAACATAAATGACATATTTTTGGCACAATTTTGGCGCAAATAACTTCTAAATACGTGGTTTACATCCCCATAGAACGGAAAGTAAATGTAAAATTTGACATTGATTTTTTGTTTAACCTAGATATAAAATGCACAATTAAATTAAGTTGAAACATTTACTGTACAAGTACAGTATATTATGACAAATATTTTCTAATTATTTTAAAAATTATATTTAAATAAAATTGAATTGATTTTATTAATATAGAATATTTTCTAAAGTGATATCTCTATTCAAAATTTAAATTAAATTTAACTTTCATTGTAAAAAATATTTCTGCCATTTACAGTTTAATAATTAACATATAAATGTATAATAACATTATTTATTATTTTAAATAAATTATATTATATAATACAATTATTTTTTAAACATTCAACATTGCATATTTGCTCTGATTAATTTGCTAAGAACAATTTTTAAGGAAATCACGCATTAAATAAGTTAATTTAATTAAATATTTAGTTTAATAAAAACCATCAATGAATAAATTATTAAACACACGAATAAATTGCGTAAATTTTACAAATGCAAGCATAAAAGCTCCTGTATATTTTGGTACAGGAAAAGAACCAGATGAAGTAATTACAATAATCCCAATTATGGTGTTTCATTATTTGTCTTTTACTGAATACCTGGACAGCAATACATCGCTAATTCATTACCGATATTGCGGACCTTTAATGTTAATCATTAAATCGTTTTCAAAACTTTCTAAAGTTCGGTAAGTATTAAGTTTTGGTTAATTTTATAAATAATAAAAATCAAATAAAATTCAATTAAATACATAATATTAATATTTTAAAAATAGAATAAAATTTCAATTATACAAGAGTGTTTTTAAATTAATACAAAGAATAAATAAAGTTGGTATGTCATCGGTTGGAAATATAATCTTTGCAATATTTAGTTCAGTTGAGTACGTAAACTATATTGTTAATTTAATGCATAGACAACATGAAGTACGTCTCACTAAATATTATAGCTTTTCGAGTGATTCCCATGTTCTGGCTAAAACTCAAAAATGTAATTAATATCAATATAAAATTTTATTATTTATTTGCCAGTTAAATAGAAGTTATTTGTTGTAAAATAAAATTAACAAGTTAGATAATTTATTTTTTAGACGAAAGATCGTTCTTTCAATGTTTCGTTTGTTTCGATGTTGAGAACTATTACGCAATCGTTGTATCAGTACTTGTGATTTCTTTCGTATTATATTTGAATCAAAACTCATTTAAGTCGTACTTCAGTACAGTTTGGAACTTAACGTCAATTCTATTCTCGGATTATATGACAAACGCCATAAACAATGGATTCGATCGACTCGTGTTAGGCGTTTGGCTTATGTCGTGTACTGTACTATTGGCCGCATTTAGTGGTTATCTAAGAGAACAGTTGATGAGAACTGAACCGTTGACATGGTGTGATTCTTGGTTTGATTTATATTCAAAAGCACCATGGTCAAATATGCAGATTTTAACATATACACTTAGTCATTTAGTTTTATTTAGCAAAATTCAACCAAGTACTAAAATGTCAAGGAACTTTCGACAAAGATTGACCAAGCCAATGATAAAAGTTGGCGAATTTTTAAGAGAAAAAAAGAATTGGAATACAGATATTAATTACAATTCAATATTAAATGGAAAGTCGGTTATTGTCGGAGCCCGTCCGCTATTACAATACCTAAAACACAATTTAATTTATATGAAAGCTGAGGAAGACATCGATTTTCATATATCCGAATATGGATCCGGCACTCAGCCATATTTTCTCTTAACTGACCGTGCTAATTTCAATACATCTCGCTTTAATCATCTGAATATAGTGTAAGTATGCTATAGGCGTTTTGATCCCCAGCTCTCTCTTATACCAATGGAAGTTTTTGTATTAATAAAAGATGTATTTGTCGTTATCGGTGTTCAGTTATGGTGTGTAACAGGGTGGCCAACTTTAAAAATATTTTGCCCTGGACAAACACATAATTTCATTTTTATTTTTAGAGGATTCTTCCATATTTTTTTTAATATTTAATAATTTGTAAAATTTTAACCTGGACAATCCAGCCCAAACCTGGACGGTTGGCCACCCTAATGCGTAAGCACCGGTGGTTTCAGCACTTTTAATTTGGAGAGTGCCAATGTATATCTTATTTATGACACACAACTCGGTTAAATTAACTTTGTTTGATATTACTTGCATTTGTTATATACGGCTATAATTTAATCTATAATTCTATTCCCCTTTTTCAATCATTAAAAGCGAAATAAATTATAATAAAATAGATAGAATGTAAAATTATAAAGAAATTTTAAAACAACAATATTAATAAAATTATAATTAAAAAACAAGATTGCTAAAGCATTGAAAAAATTTTAAATTGTTTTTATGGCACAGCTCTAGATTATCTATAAATTGCATTTAGTTAATGGATAGCGTAGAGCTCTTCCACAAATAAGATTTAAAAATTTTTATATTTTTAATTTTAGATTATTTTTTATTACATTGTACTTTATTAATTTTTTAATATTTATATTTTTTAAATATTTTATTGAGTAAATTTATATTTAGTTAATATTTTATTAAAATTCAAATTTATTTTAATAGATTGACTCAATTAGTGGAAAGCGGAGTGTTTGACGAAGAGTTGAGAAAAACAACAAATTATATAAATGTTGAGAATTACAAATATTATGTTACATCGGATGTAATTAACATTGATTTAAATCAAACTAAATATTTATTTTTATTTTATATATTGATTTGCTGTTTAACAATAGTTTATGTCTTTATTGAATTATCATACAATGAATATTTTTAAAACTATATTTAATCTATAGCACCTTGTTATCTAATAGACAATAATTAAATATTGATTAATAAATAAAAAATTAATTAAAATTATTTTAAACAATTAAAAATCTCAATATATTATGAGGTTTTAATAATAATTTTAATTATAATTTATTTATTTAAATAATTAAATAATTTTAATTTGTTAACTCTAATTTTTTAATTTAATATGTTATCATTGTATAAAAGTAAATTGTGCCAGGGTATTTTTTTTATAAAGATTTAAAACAAACTTTTTTAACCCTAAGCATTTTAGCAAAAATACACTAGACAAATTACGTAATAAAACCTAAACATCAGATATAAAAAAGCTTGGCCAATTTAGGAGGGGGATAAGGGGACGAATTTTTTCCCAAAATTAAGCCAAAAACCTAGGGGAATCAGGAGAGGAATTTTTGTAAAAACACATAAAAACCAATACAGTCAGTTTTATATGTATGTGCTCAAAAAACAATGTAGACAAAATAGTCGCATTCCGGGACACTTTCTATATATCATTCGACACTAATTGTTTGTTAGAGAACAGTATCAAGCAATAAATTTTGCTATTTCGTTTTTGAGTAATTTTAATTATTCTCAATATTTTATATTAATAATATTTAATTTTTATAATAATTATATTGTTTTATTATTATTTTAATTGCCGCTAATATTATTTAAACATATAATAATATTTTACATTTATATTATATTAATTACTATTATTATATAAGCGCATATTATATTTCAAAGCAAAATATGTACATGTAAAAGACGGCAAAAAGATTGTGAATATATGTAATTGAAAAGAGTTTTTGAGTTGGATTTTGGTTATGAAAGAGTTTTAGTCTAAAAAGAATAAAAGTTTTAATTTTTAAATGAATGTAAAATTAATTATTTGCTATGAAATAAAAAGTTTATATAATTATCTTAAATATTTCGTTTTTATTTACAAATAAATAAAGTGTAAATTATTTTAATAATGAGAATAATTGTGACAAGTTTAAATATAAAAATTTAGAATTGCATAAATACATATTTTTACTTTGCTAATTTTTAACCTAGTTACTTATAATTTTTAATTAATTATTAACATCTTATTTATTTATAATAATTTTAATTTTACTTTTCTCAATAAAAAAACATGCTAGGATTATATATAATAACTGACTTTGAATAAATGTTGCAATTTAAACAAATTGATCAAGCTAACTTTAAGCTCCTACAAAAGTATAACATTTAAATGGTAGAGTTCGTTGGTAATGCCCTTTCCTGTCGTTTTGCCAAGCTTAATATTGGTTATTTTGATAAGTTATAAAGTGTCAAATTCTACACTTTTTAAGGAGATTTGCATAGTAAATGATATTGATTTAAATAAGGAAGGGTCAAATTTTAAATACCTAAATAACTTTATTTTCGGGTTTGAATCAGAAGCAATGCAAAATTTTCAAGCTAATTTTAAAAATTTTAAACAAACTAAAGGTATTGACTGTAATTTTAAAAACAATTATAATTTGAAAGATTTTATAAATAAACCAAGTATAATTAAATGGTTAGAAACATATCAAAAATTGTTTGAAAATATAATTGAGGAATTGTTTGAATAATTTGATTTAAAAGATAAATCTGAAGAGATAAACTGGATGAAAGTTTACGACATTTTAGATCCTAAAGAACTACATAAAATTGTTAAACTTATAATTAAAATACAATTAATTTTTATTTAGAAAAATTAGTTGCAAAACACAAAATAATTGTTTATATAAAATATCAAAATAATTTATATTAAATATTAAAAATAGACTCAATTTTGTTATTTAAACCTATATAAAAGCACATGCTAAATTAATTCTAACAAATTCTATATTGAAAATATCAAGTAAAGTTTGATTAAAAGTAAAGTGTAAACTTGATAAATTGTAAAATATTTATGTTGTCATTCTATAATGTAAACAATTATCATGCTATAATGTAAAAAGGTAAACTAAAATTTGATATAAATAGCAGAACTTTTTATTAATAAGATATGTTACTTTTGAGTTAATATATTTTGCTTTAAAAATAAAAAGTAGGTTTAAACAGTTTTTTTCGTAACCTCCACGTTCGGTTTAATCCGGCCTGGCGGCCATTGATTTAAAATTTTGCCAATGACTTGGAACAGTATGACTAAGCCTAGACTAAGTATAGACATGTTTCTTAATTTTTACTTAATTTGTGAAGGAATGAGTCCAAAGTCTGGATCAAATAATAGAGAATTAGTCGAATGGGCATAAGAAGCATTAGTTGACTCAAACTATTATATAGAAACAGAATTCTATAGATTATACGTACCTTTAACCAAAAAAGATTCCCGACTACATATAGTCAAGACTAATACACCTATTTTTATATTTGATCAAATACTGTTATTAAACCAGATATTTCGGATAAAACTAATTTTAACATACAAAAACCAAAACAATTAAAACAATTAAAACATTTAAACAAGAATAATCTTGAAACTTTTTTACAACTTAACCCGAGAGCAACAACCTCTGCAATTGAACATTTATTCGCTTATTTAGAGAAATTAGGGTTTAAAATGAATAAAATGGAAAAACAAAGCAGCAGTAAAGTTAGTTTCATAACCTGGTAAACAACTTTAAATTCCATTACTAAATTATTTTTTTAATTTTAATTACAACCATAACCATAACTTTTATGTGTATAGGTTATAGCTTTTTTGGTTTAATGGTTTATATTTAAAATCAAATAAAACCAACCTATATTAATTCAGGTATTGAAGTTAATTATTTGAATTATTTTATTGAAAATACATTTAATTCTTATATGAATATAATTTTATTTAATTTGGTTTTATTAGTATTAATGCAATAATAATGTTTTGTTAATCTTATTTACTTATATGTGTTTTAGCTGGTTTTTCAAATAGTATTTGAAAGAAATAGTAATTTAAGTACAAATAAATGTAGCAAATTTTTGAACTATAAAAGCATAAACATAACATTATTATTATTATATTTAGTAATATCAATTTTTATTTTTGCTAAATTAAAATGTTTACATAATTATTAAAAGGAACACTATTAAATTGGATTCTACCAATGCAAAAATTGTAGTTATATCTTAAACCTTATATCCCATTCTAATAAATATTATAGTAATTGATATTATATATGCAAAAATTACTAATTTAGAAATAAAATTAATTGCTGTTTGTTTTAATATAAAATTAGCAGTATTTTAGTTTGTTTATGTATATAATTAAGTTTATTGTTTAATTCTTCTATATAATTAAACAAATTATATTGAAACAAATGTTTAAGCTTTTGTATAGTTTTATAAGTAGTTATTAGTTATTGTCTAATTATTATTAAATTTAAATTTAGAATTTTCAACATTATTTTTATAATTAAATTCAATGTTACCTGATCTAATTAAATCAAAAGATTTATTAAAAATAAATATTGATGCTTTAATTGTGACATGTATTTTTTGAATTTAAATAGCAAATTGAATCTACTGTAACTTATTCAGTTCATTCAATTAAATTTTTAGATTAAACTCAGATTTTACAACTTATTTTTTTACAAATAACATCATAACTTGAAATAATTTCTTAGTGTATTATCCATAAATTTTCTGACATTTTATAAGGTTTGTATTGATTCTTAATAGATAACTCAAATTCAACATAATTTTAAACTAAATTATTATTTCAATTTCATATATATATATTGATAAAATATTTACGGATTTGATCAATAATTTTTAAAAACTCAAACACAAAAAATTTTCACTTATGGTAAAGCAAATATGTATAGATAAATCAATTTCTTCTAAAATATTTATATTATCTCCGTCAGTCAATAAAGATCTTTTTTAAAAATGTATTTGAAAAATTAATTTTTCCATGCTATTGGCAGTAAATTTGAAAACAAAGTATTGATATAGAAATTGGGTTTAAAACGTTGAATTGAGTTTTAATCAAAATTGTTTTTAATGGTATTGCAAGCCTAATTGCATTATTGTATGATTTTTTGATAAAATGTTGTTTGAATTTAAAAAACTCGCATTTATTTTTTTTAGTAATGAAACAATAAATGCGTTTTAGCTTGCTGCAACGTATTATAATGGCATTGTGATTATTCGCAAAAATATTTAAAATATTAATTAACTCTCATTAATTTTTTTAAATTGGAAATAATCTGAAACTATATTTCAGTGTCTAAATATTAATTTGATTAATATTAAACGTAAATTTCTTAAAAATTAATTATTATCAAGGATGAAGACAATGTTTCACTTTGGCTGGCTCGCCACTTGTAGTGTCCGTATATTAGTTTTAAACTTTAATATTTGATAAATTAAAATTAAACTAAATTAAAAAAAATTAAAGTTACCTTTATTAATTAAACACAAAATAGATAATAGTAAAGTTAACACAAAAAACATTAAGTGTACATAGATAGAGATAGTTTCGGAATGTTGACTACATGTTAAACAAGAGTAATCATTACTAATTAATAATCAATCAATGTATATAAAAATAGAAATAAACAGAATGTTCTAGAAGTTATGATTAATATATTAAATCACAAAGAACAGGATATTAAATTAAAAACAATTCTAGTCAAAACTCATTTAATAATATTCTTTGAATTCCTACAATATTTTCCAAATGCCCTGTAAAATTTTCATTTCTTTTTTGTGTAAGATCCATTATTTTAATTAGTTGTTTTTTGATAATAGAAATTTAATAATATTAATTTTGCAAATTAAAAAAAATTATACTTATCGTTAAATTCTTGGACGTAATTTGATGTAAATCAATTTATTAAGTAAGTCATAACAATCCCAATAAATTGTATAATTGCTCTTTTACAAATGTAAATTCATGAATGCATTGATTGTTCTTTCTAAATATTTTTAAAATTATTATGCAAAATAACATTATATCCATTGCTTGCTTCAATTGTTTTGCTTATCAAAATATTTTAAGTTTTACAAATATTTGTCAAATCTAAATTCATTTTATTATTACAATTAATTAATTATTTATTTTGGCAAAGTAAAATTTTTATTTAAATTTAAAGGAAAATTTATTTTAATAATTTGTGTCCAAATTTATATAAAAATCACTATATAAGAAATTAATTTTAATTGTAATTTTCAAAGTATTGATAAAATTTGTTAAAAGTTAAAATTTATAAATATAGAAAAACATTTGTCTAATTATATTTTAACAATAACAAATCTAAATTTTACAAAAAAAATTTATTATTTTAAATATATAAATAAATTGTGGAAATGGTAAATTTTTTGTTAAATTATATAATTGCATAATAATATAAATTGCAATAACTAAGCTTATTTATATTAATTTAAAATAAATAAACAAGTTATAATATTTTTACTATTTATATTATTTATATTATTAGTAATTTGTATTTTATTTTAATCTTTACTATAATTATTAAAAACAAAAGTTTAAAATTTAATATATGTTTAATTAGAAATAAAAACATAATTTATTATGTTTTTAAAATATAACAGTAAAATTTATTTTAAAAATATAATCAATATTTATTTAATACACTATTTTAGCTTTTGATCAAATTTAATGGTAGTTTTAATTATGTTAGTAAATTTTCAATTATTAGTAATTAAAAATTATAAAATTGTTAGAAAAAACAATTAGTAATTTTAAAAAATGATAAAAATTACAATAATATCTAAAATGTAAATGTAAACTTATTAAAAACATTTAATTTTAATGTAAACAGATGCTATTTTTAATGATTTAATATAAATAAAGTTGCTATATTAAACAACTTTATTATAAACAAAGTGCACACTGCAGTGTAATTTTATACATTGCACACAAAAAATTATGCCATGTTACATTATGATTAAAAATAATAAAATTTAGCACAAAAGTGAAATAATTATACATAAAATGTTAATCTAATGTTTGAGTAAAAATTTAACTTTTTGAATACAATTATTATTAAATGTAATTCTAAGTTTTGAGTCTATTTGGCGTAACCGCCCTGTTCGGCCTTTGCCTACCTGTCGGCTTTTTGTTTAAAATGAGCCAGTATTTTGGAAACAGTTATTCCAGAAATACTACTTGTGGTGGCAGCCGTGGGATATAATGTCAAAAAAATATAATTATTAAATTATGTTTGCTCATTTTCAAAAATAGTAGTAAGAATAAGAACATTAAATGTAATTTCAAATGAAAAAAAACAACTATTTTCTCTAGTTGTTTTAGTTAAATTTGTTTGCACACTTTTCAATAATTATTTGAGCCATTCTATATCTAGGACGGATGTTTACCGTAATTTATTAAATTAATAAAAATTGGGCCTCTATAATTACGATCAATAACACGTAAATAAATTAAATTAATTATATTAAAACAATATAAATAATCTTTTAATTTGTTTAAAACAAACCAGCTAAGAAAGCTATATTAAATCGCTAGTTAAATCAGAGCGACATGCAATTCTTCCGTAACATCTATCAGGAATTTGAACGCAAACTTCAGAATTAATTTTATTTGAAACTTTAGGATTTAGCACATAATTATATGCGCTTGTTAAAACGTAACCTGCATTTTCAATATTAATGGAAATACCAATTTGTTTAATTTTTTTCAACACAATATAAGATTTAATTTTTCTAAAATAATTAATATAAAATTAAAAACATAAAATAAATATAAACTAATAAATTAGTTGTTATTGTATTATTTTTAAATTTAAGAGGTTGATTGAATATTAAAAATTTAAGCATGGAAGTTTTTTTCAACAAACTTTTTGTTTCCATTTCATTTAATATTTTAAAACAAATATTATGTTCTTTGCCACTAGAAAGAAGTTCCAAACCAGTTTTGATGTCATAATCTTTTTTAATAACATAATTTTTTTTAAATAAATTAAATTTAAATAACCTATAACACCAAATAATATTATAATTTTTAAATCAGTACAAATGCATGTATCTCAACGTATAATTTGTTCTCGGATAATAGAGCTATAGATTATATACATATTTTTTGATAAAATAAAATAATCTTTACTTTAAAATATAATCGCAGTCATAGTCGTTTTTATAAATGGTACGATTATTTTAGTTTCTACCATTAAGGCAAAAACTAATAATATAGTAATAAAATACATAAATTTTTTACATTTTAAAAATTGCAATATTAACAAAAAAGTAATTAAAAAATCCTAATTTGCAAAAATTTTAATTGTTTATTAATTTAAAAATTAATAAATATTAAATTAATATATAACTATTTAACAACTTTAAAAATATTGTTAAAATTGAAATAAATAAGCATAAATTGATTTTAAAATTTAATCATAAAACTAAGTATATGTTAAAAGATAAAAAATTTGGAACAACAGAATATTGTAGGAACTATCGGATCCCTATCTTCGTCGGACTGACCGCAGCCGAGCGGCTGGCCAGGGGGCAGCTCTAATCACTTAAGTTTCTAATAACTTAAACTTTTCCTATTAAACACTTAATTTTGATTTAAACACTTAAATCAATACAAAGAAGTGAGCGCTAGTGCGCGATTATTATTAATTTATATCTAATTAATTAGCCTTATGACTGCTGTTCATGTATTTTTGTAGACTCTACATCAGTACAGAGACGGAGTCATACGACTCTCTTCTCATAGCATTTGTTGCTACGAGAAGAGATCGAAAAAGGCCTGACACAGCTTTGATGTCCGGTTTCTCTTCAATATCAACTTTGTCCACGCCATGAAAATATTAAAAGTAATCATCTACCACATTGCGCTAAAGATCACGCTTTATATTTGTCAGAATATTATTTGAATAATATAAAATCAAAAAATTAATTTAATATTAAAATTTGTTAAAATATTAAAAAATTATAATATCTTTTTTTAAATAAAAATTATTAAAATAAAAATTATAAATTTTTTAAAAATTTTAATTTTTTTTAATGAATAAAAAATTATTTTATTAAATTAAATTATTAGTAATTAGTATATATATTATTAAATGAAATAATAAAACTTTTAAAAATACCCATTATAATACACCACATTGTAGCTGATCTAATTTGTTGCCAATCAGTAAATTTTTTTTTAAAATTTAAATTACCATAATACAAAATAAGGCAATGTTAATTATGATAATGTCGAATTCGGTTATGTTAAATAAGGTAATATCTTATTCAACATAACCAAATTTAACATTATTGTATTTTGTATTATAGTAATCTTAAACTTTTTATAAATTCATTATAAATTTGTTTTATATTTATTATCAATTTTTGTTTTGTTTTAATAGAATGTATTAAATACTAAATAAATATTAATTTTTCTTTAATAATTATGCTAGAAATATAAATTTAACTAAATTAAAATAAATTAATCAATTTTACTGCATTTAAACCTGACTTATCATCAATTTATCAAAAACTAAAAAATTTGCCAGTACCTGTTTGTTATACATGCGATAAGGTTAGGTTTGCCAGAAATCGATAAGGGGAGGGGATCAGGCAAAAATCCTCCCTGGTTTTGAAAATTTGAATTTATCCCCCTCCTAGCAGTTGGTTCGAGAAAAGGTACCCCCCCTTGACATTTTTAGGTTTTTTGCCCTAAATTAGGAAATTTTCCCTAAATTGGTGCTAAATCCGGTTTAAATCCAGTTAATTTAACTAAATTTAGTTTAAATTTAATTTAAATCAAGTTAAATTAGACAAAATTTAATCATAAATATATAGGTTTTTTGGGCGTTTTTGGAAAATTCCCCCACCTGATCCCCCCCTAGGTTTTTGGCCAAAATTTTAACAAAAATCCCTCCGCTGATCCCCCCTGGATCGGCCGACCTTCTCGATCTCTGGGTTATGCTTATAAAGGCATTAAATTATTTCAATAAACGTCAAACTAGCTTTTAGACAAATTTTTTCTATATTTGTGTTAAATTTATTGAGATTTATTTCTGTTTAATTAATTTAACTAAATTTAGTTTAAATTTAGTCTAAATCTTGTTAAATCAGATTAACTTATAAGCGATTTTAAGTATTTAAAAAAATTGATTCCTTGATCATTTTCTAAAATGTTTAAAAATAAACCAATAAACTAAAATAAATATATTGTTTATAATAAAATTATTTATTTAATATAAAATACAGTTCCTAAACAATATAAATTAACAAAAATGAGCAACTATAAAACAACACAGTCGGATTTTTATTAATAAACCATATATTTTGATAAACTTATATTTCAAAATACAAAAATTGATTTTTAAATTCGAAAAGTATTTACAATAATTGTTAAATAATATCAAAATTAACATGTTAATCATTTCATACATAAAATATTTTTCGCCTATCAATTGTAAAATTATTTGAATCGAAACTGTAATCAAAATCATTTAATACAATAGTTTGTAGATTCTGTTCATTCGAATCGAAATTTTTCTCTAATTTCTTATTTCGTTTAATATTACGAAATAAGAAATTCGTTTTAAATATGAGTAAAAACAAAGCAATGAATTTAAGCGCGATAAAGACCAAGATCAAATTGCGAATATGTTGCCAAAACATTTGGTCAGTTATACCATATCTGTGTAGGACTGCCGACACCTTTCCATCAGCACATCGATCGAAGCCATAGATCATAATTAGAATGCATTCAAACGTATGTCTCAGATATGAAATGTCACTCAAATACTGAAGAATTTGGTGAAACTCTTTGATCGGAATTATAGTATTGCTTAAAATCATAAATGAAAAGTGTATTCCAAACGATGAGATGAGCGCCAGTCGTGAGTTCGCACTGAATATTATGCCCGATATATGTCCGACGGTTTGCGAACATAGCGTACAGACAGTGATTAGCGATAAATATGTAAAGTATTTATCGGTTGAGTCGTATTTATTGAATATCTCGCAGTAAGGGATTAGTGTTAGGATTACTGGAACCATATCCACCATTTGCTTTGACCAATAGTAGGCACCCGTACTGTACCAACCTGTTGAAATAAAATATAAATTTATGACCTATTACAATTTGCCGAATTAAATTTAAGTTTTTATTAAGGCATGTAAACCAATACAGTATAAACTCAATTTTAGCAAGTGTGTGGTGCTTTAAAGAATTATTGCTAAAATCGAGTTTAATTTGTATTACAGTATAAAATAAATTTATTGAAAAGCATTACAATTAATATGTAATTATTATCAATTTAAGCGTTCAACCTGTTGAATTTGAATATAGTAACAGAATTTGAAAAGTTTATATCAAAAATTCAAAGCTGAGAATTAATAAATTTTTTAAATTTAAATTAATTGTTAATTTTGCAATCTACAACCTTAGTTAACCCTGGATAAAAACATTTATTTTCCATTTATAAGCAAATGTTTGTTAAAAACGGGTAATTTCAATGATTAGATTTGTAGCATGGTAAAACTAAAAAAATTAAATAATAAATTACAAACCATTTCTCTGTTGATTGAGGAACACTTTCACATCCGTAGTGAACGTTAGAGGCGTTACAACTATTTGTAGAAAAGTAATGGCAGTTATGAAAACCAAATTGTATTTAATGTTTAGGGATATTAGGCTTTGCTCTTCGAAATCGTCCAGACTTTCGGCACACGTCGCATCACTACTACTACTGTTGCTATAGTAACAGCCGTCGGGTTTGACAATGTCCTGATTGAGGGAACGGGTGAACGGAATGGCGACGCATATACAGATCAGGAATTGCATTAACAATAGCTTCCATTGAGATATATAAGCGATTCGTATGTTTCGCACAAATAGATACCAAAAGTCAATGAATCGAAAAGTTTTTGCTTTCGTTTCGATGCCATTAGCGGTCGGAATGAGGTGTGTGTCGGCACAGGTGTCGATGAGATTACGTCTGATTAGTTGTGTTTTTCGATGCATTCGCGCAATATATTTATCGCACAATCCCTGCGACGAGTGTTTCAATAGCTTTTCGATTGAAGCCTCGAATTCGTTGCAATAGATATTGCATTCGAATAGTTGTTGTTTGAGCCGAACCGGTGAACCCGAGTATACGGTCAGCCCTCCTTTGGCCAACACATGGATGTTATCAAACATTAGAAACAATTCATAGTTCGGTTGATGTATTGAAGCCATTATTGATATCTTATGTTTTCGCGTCAATTGTTTTAAGCATTTTATTACCTGAAAAATGTACATGGTTAATTATATAAAAAATATATAATAAAATTGTTTAGATAGATAAATATTATTAATATTATATTTTGTAACATATTATACCAATTAACCTCGGAAATATTTAAAAATAAAATCATGGTTTTATATGATCAAACAATCAAGGGAATTTTAAATATTAATTAATAATTATGCAAATTATTTTTGTATATTTTTTAAAATTTTCCAAAGTTTATAATTTACCATGGAGCCTTGTCTAGAAATCCGGACTTTAAAAGCTTGGTAAAATGTTTGCTGGGGGTTTATAAAAATTTTAAAATGGTCAAATTAAATTATTTTCAATACTCTTTTGTTTAAAGATGAGTGTTTATTTAAATTTGTAAAATGACCTCTCAACGCGCTTATCCGAGTTTATTCTTTAAAATAAAATATCTAGAAACCTATATAATTATGATAAAATCTAACTTGATATAAGCAAAATATAAACTAAATTTAAACCAGATTTAGCACTAATTTAGAAAAAAAAATTTTAATTTTGGCAATGAACCTAAAAAATTTAAAAATGAAAATTTGGCGACCGCAAAAAGTCAACAGGGTACCTTTTCCTAAACTAAATGCTAGGGAAAATACATGCAAATTTTCAAAATTAAGGAGATTTTGACCTTGTTTCTTCCAACTAATAACGCATTTAAAAATTACTTCACAAAACTGTAAAAACATTTATAATTTTAAGTTAAATATTTGGGAATTATTATTGAATAAATTTTGGGCTTTCAAAGTAAATATATATTATTTGATTTATTGTAAAAAATAAAATTGTATTTGAAATAGTAATTATTAAGTTTATAATAAAAATAATTGAACTAGTTAAAATATTTGTTATATTTTGTCACATTTAAAGCCAAAATAGGGCACAAAAAAGCACACTTAATGTCCTGGCTAATTAACCGGAATTATTTTTAATTCTAATTTTAAACTAATTCTAACTTTCTATCTAGTTAAGATATTAGTAGAATATTTTTAATTCAAAAATATATTGAATGTCAAACCTCATCGGCGGCGTCGCTGTCGAGACCACTGGTCGGCTCATCAATGCATAAGAAGTTGGGTTTGAGTTGAGCAGTAAGTTCGGAAGCAATGGCCAAACGCTTTCGTTGGCCTCCACTGCAGGACTCGACGAATGTATTCGCAGTTTCGCTAATCAGTAGTTCAGACATCAGTTCACTTACAGTCGATTCGATCGATTCACTCGTAATTGCATTCAAACTGTTCTTTAGTTTCGACGCATAAACCAGTGTTTGCTTTGCAGTCAAACCATTCAACAGATGTTCGCAAACGTCTTGAGTCACAAAACAATTAATTATTTTTTGTCGAGAGTTGAGGAAAATCTTTGTCTCCGGACTTAAGCCGCGATTATTCCGGCCATTGAGACAACGCAATAGAGTTGTCTTTCCAGAACCGCTCGGACCCAACAGACCGTTCAATGAGCCGAACTCTATAGAGCCGTTAATGTTATCGAGAATTGTCTTACGTTTGCCACAGATTTTCGGCCGAATCGCAAATGAGAGGTCAATCCACGCGATCATCGGTTTTGGCACAAATTCTTCGCACAAATCAATATCACTTCCATTTACTACGTTATCATAATTTGATTCTAAATTATGCCCGGGTGAATTTTCCACTAATGTAACATTGTCGTTTTTGATTTTAACATTAAATAGTCTCCAGATATTAATCGATAGTTTATTAGCTTTTAGTAAAAGTAATATTAATTCGAAACACTTTAGCACTAAATAAGTATAAATGAGATAAAGACTGTTATTCCAGAAAATTTCATCCTCTTTGAGGCCGTACTGGTAGAGCACGAGCGACGTCTCGCCCTCCGCACACCTCCCGAACCCATACAGTGTTATAAGCATTGAATTGAATAAGTATTTCGGAAATAGAAAATCACTGAATGTCTGAAATATTTGGAATAAGTCTTTTGTCGGAACTATAAAATTGTTGAAATAATGAAGTATTGAATAACTGGCGACCGCTATAGAGAGAGCCAATCGATGACTTCGGTTGAAAGCAATGCCGATAATTGAGCCTAACGTTTGAGTGCACATAAAGCCCGACAGAGATGTGAACAGATATTTGTAGAATCGCGAACTTTCCTCTACTTGACCCCCAATGCTGTACATTATTATTGTAAAACTGTAACCAAATATTATTGATGAGATTTGTTCTAGAAGAGTTTTTGCCCAGTAATATGACCCAGTGCTGTACCATCCTTAATTGATAAATTTTTAAAAAATTATTTATTTATTAATTATATTAAAACAATTAAAATATCTTAAAATATCTTAAAATTGAGCAAAAATCTAGCAACATAAAAAACTAAAAAATATATTATTTCAATATCAATTCATTAGTCAATTTGTTTAAAGTTTTTAATTCTTTAATGACTTGCAAATGAAGAAATTTATTGTAATATTTCAATGTTTATATTTAAAATTAAAGTTGCACTGTATTTTATTTCAAACTACGTTTTAAATACGAAAATAAACCGGGGGTGGGGGGGGGGTTCAATGTGACAATTATTACTATAGAGTGAAGCAGACCATATGCTCTTATACCCCGAGTATACCGGCATCTCGTTATAACTTATAACTTATATAACTTATAAGTTATAAGTGAGGAATAAAACCTAACCTAACATTTTAAATATTTTTATTACAGCATGTGTTCAATTATGTTTTTATTAAAATAATAAATTACCCAAATTATAAACTTCAAAGATATTACAGTAAAACAACGAATTTCTTTTTTAAAAGTTTCACTCAAAAACAGTTAAAATATTAATAATTAGTTTGTGATTAATATAATTAATTACAGTTATTTGTTCAATTTACTAATTATATCTAAAGTTTTGCTATGTTTAAACATTTATAATAAAATTATTCTAAAAATATAATTTTGTATGCCTCACTCTGCACCACGGTAAATTGTTAACTTGAGCGCTAATAAACGATATATTGATATAAGTTTACTTCAAACTTAATCCTCAAAACGGCATATAAACTAAATCTAATTCACCCAGGCGGTGTCAGTTATATAATTCTGTCTATTTAGAGTTTTGAGAAAAAATGTATGAGCAAAATTTGACTTGGAGTATTAAAAAGAAAATGCCAGGTATAAAATTCTATAAAGATCAGAGATTGTGAAGGGGGGGATCAGCCAAAAATCCCCTCCCTGATTTTGAAAATTGGCATTTATCCCCCCCCCCCTAGCATTTGATCCGAGAAAAGATACCCCCTCGAGGGTTTGCCGGGCGCCTTCGGAGGCCGGCAAATTTTTTGTGTTTTTTGCCCAAAATTAAGAAATTTTCCCTAAATTGGTGCTAAATCCGATTTAAATACAGTTAAATTAACTAAATTTAGTTTAAATCCAGTTTAAATCCAGTTAAATTAAATAAAATTTCATCACAAATATATGGATTTTTTGAGCGTTTTTGGAAAAATCCCTCCCCTGATCCCCCTCCCTAGGTTTTTGGCCAAAATTTTATAGAAAATCCCCACCCTGATCCTTCCTGGATCGGCCGACCTTCTCAATCCCTGATATAGATAGTAAATTGAAGAGGTGACTAATAGGAGTTGCTTGGAAATAGTTTGACAAATTATTGTTGTCTTAAAAATTTTACTTATTTTTATTGATTAATTAATTAGAAATTTTATTTTATTAAAACTGCAAATAAAGATTAATTTTTTCAAATTAATTTTTATAAACTTAAACAGGCTGATTCACTTAATATAAATAAAAATTAATTTGAAAAAAATTAATTAGTTTTAAAATTTTAAAATATATATTTTTTAAAACACGCTTACTGTTTTGATGTTCGGTGGAAAAAATGCTCATTTCAAATAAGAAATTTGACGTGGCAATAGCCGTATGCATGGTTAGCAATGATATCGATGCAATATACTCATGGTACAAATTTTGTTCGATTAAAGCCATTTGTTTCTCAACTTCATCACAGGAATAGTCCAACAAATCACCGAAACTGTAACAGCCGTCGACTTTACCGATATTACTATTATAGGCAAACGTCAAACACAATAGAAATAACACATAAAACAGTAACTGAAACAACAATGCCTTCCACTGACAAATATACGTAAAAATTGCCGCTCTATGTAATAGACACCAAAAATCGGTAAAATTAAATCTTTTGCTACAGTTTCGCGAAAACTGTTTCGATGAACGGAGCGCGAGATCAGCACATCTTTGCACTAAATTCTCTCTTAATTCCGCTGTTTTCGCACATAATTTCTGAACGTATTTGTCGTTTTCGGGTTTCGATGAATATTTGAGCAGAACTTCGATCGGAATTTGGAATTCCGTCGATTCGATACCGCATTGTTTGAGTGTGTTTTGTATATGTCTGGGTTGGCCCGCATACAGACAATAGCCGTGTTTCGACAGTACGTATATATTGTCGAACATCTGAAGCAATGCATTGTTCGGCTGATGTATTGATGTGATGATACATATTGAGTGTTTGACGCTTAATGTTTTAAGGCATGAGATCACCTAGGCAGACAAGTTTATTAATAAATCATTATATTATAATTTATAAATTAAGTCTAATTTATTATATTTTTACAGTTGTTAAATTGATATTGTCAAAATGCTAAAAAACATACGCTATTTAAATAATAAATAAGTTTAATTAAAATTACAAATTAATATATGTTTTATTGATAAAATTTTATATTAAAAAACTACTTGCAATGATTTTATTTTTGGTGCCCATGGCATATTAAATAATAATAATAATTTTTTAAAACATTTTCTTATAAAAAAATAATTTTTTGTATTATGTCCGCCACTGGGGGTGTTTAAAGGGGTATAATTTGGATATTTGTACAATTTATAATATATGAAAAGCTAATGTATTTTAATAAAACCTTTGAATTTTAGATTCAAATTTTGTAAAGTTTTAAATTACAGTTTAATTTTTGAAAATTAAAATATATATAATTTAGAAAAATTACAGTTTATATTATTAGAATATAAACTGTAATTTTGTAAAAAGAATTTAATAATTATAGATAATTGTCTTATTTTCATTAAGCTGTAATATATATATATATTAAACTCTAAATTGTGTTTAAAATTCAAAAGTTTTAAATATATAATTAAATTCTTCTTAAAATATATGTTTTAAAAATAATCAAACAAAACCCTTCCTAATAACTAGAAACCTAAAAAATAACCTCCAGTGGCGGGTATATTACAAATAACTATTATGTTTAATATTAAATATTTTTAAAAATAGCTATTTTTTAATTTGCCGTGGGCAACAAAAATAAAATCATAATTAGTAAATTTATTAAGTCTTAAATAATATCGAATAAATTTATTGTATTTTTTTTATTTATTTTATACATTAAATTTGATAGAGAAAATACGTTGATTAACAGTAATATAATATTAATTAATTAACAGTATTGAATTATTTTTTAATTTGCATAGTTGTTTTATTTATCATTATATTATATTTTGAATTTAATTTAGCAAAAATTTAATAGAATAAATATAGAAATATATTGTAATAATTTGATTCTAGTATTTGTTATGTTGAATTAATATTTTATTGCTAAAATATATATAAAAATGTTTTTAATATGAGTATAAAAAGGTCAATTTTATTTTTGGTATAATATGCGTTTTTATATTACCTAAATGTAAAAATCTACATAATCAAACTAATCAATAATCATAAATAAATAATAAAATTTTTATTAAGGTATATAAATTACATATAAGGTAGATAATTTATTAATGTTAAAATAAATAAATAATATAAAATTTGGTAATAAAAAATACATTATTAATATACCAATATTGAGGCAAAAAATTATAAATATGTAATTATTAATTCTTAATTATTTAAGTTGTTATTTAATGATTATATTTTTAAATATTTCTGTATAAAATCATATTGCAAATTATTTTAAAAATTTCTGAAATTAAAATTAATAATTATAATAAAAAACTACCAATGAGTTATACTGCATGAGAAACTCAGTTATAGTCTTGACTAACCGGGTATTCACTAACACCTGCATTCATATAACACGCATTCCAGTCTTATCTTGTGATTTGATAAGCAATAAGTTTTACCAATAATTTTACATTAAATCTATGTTTAGTGAAAATAATAGTGTTTTTTGTTTAAAGTGATTGAATGTAAAAATAATTTTTTGAATTTTGATTTTGTTTCCCGAATTTACAAATTTGATATAAAAGTGATAAAAAATTTCCCATTCACTCTGTGTCATCGGTAGCTTTTTGTCTTGGATAATTATTACATTATTATAATAATAGTATTATTAACAGGCTAAGGAATGGAAGCTCAAATGGGAGCTAAAGCAAAATGTAGTAAGTAGTGTATATGGAACGGAGATA
>JAQFXP010001225.1:0-20670 GCA_034693685.1 Belba bartosi
TTCTCGGACCAAATGCTAGGGGGGGGATAAATGCCAATTTTCAAAATCAGGGGGGGGATTTTTGGCTGATCCCCCCCTTCACAATCCCTGGCTTAAATACTCTTTTCCAGTATACAAGTGACCAAATAATTTTGGCCAATGTGCATTTCGCCAAAAGCCAATTTATAGCCGAGTAATCTATACACAAACTAAAATTATTTAAAGATTAAAAATAAAAATACAATAAAGGACCAGTATAATGAAGTGAATTTTCCCTCATAAATTGTTTATTACCGTATTACCTCACACATAAGTACATGCACATATAAAGTGAGTTTGGCTTTATGTACTTATACCCAAGGTATGTGCACATGTACTTGAAAACGAGAAAATAACTTGTTTTTAAAAATAAATTAAAATTAAATATTTTTGAAAAGAATCATTAGAAATTAAAATCTAAAGATTAAAAATATTAAAGATTTAAATATTAATCAAAACTAAAATAGAGATAAGAAATTATGTGATTACAGTAACAAGTTTTTAAATTAAAATTTATTAGTTTTATTAAAGTTGTTTAGAATATTTGTTACTGTAATTAACCCACAATCAATATGAAGTGCAGTTTAATGAGTTTAATTTATTTGAATAAAATTTCAGAAGAATTAATCGAAATGTTTTTATCGGCTGTGGGTTAATTAGTAATTGCAAGAATAAAAATTGCATTCAAAACTTAAAAATTTTGTAGAATTTAAAAAATTCTAACAATTGATAATAATTCCGAATGTAATTCCGATGAAGACATTATATCAGAAGAAGACAATAATTTTTACAAATTTATTATTTAATAATTCTTATCATTATCATTTATTATTATTATTCTCATTTAATAAAATTATTACATTTTAAGTTTTAAAGCAATTTGAGTTAATTATTTAAGTTTGGGTTTACCTCGCCTAATATAATAGTACATAGAGGTTTTAGACTAAATTTAGAAAAATAGTATATTTCACCTTATATGTACATGTATTTATATGTGAGGAAATAAGGTATAACCAGAGATCGAGAAGGTCAGCCGATCCAGGGGTCAGGGGATCAGGGGAGGGATTTTTCTCAAAATTTTGCCCAAAAAATCTAGGGGGAGATCAGGGAGGGGATTTTTCCAAAAACGCTCAAAAACCTATATATTTATAATAAAATTTTGCTTAATTTAACTGGATTTAAACTAAATTTAGTTAAATTAACTGAATTTAAACTGGATTTAGCACCAATTTAGGGAAAATTTTCTAATTTTGGGCAAAAAACCCAACAAATTTGCCGGCCGCCTTTGGCTGCCGGAAAAACGTCGAAAGGGGTATTTTTTCTCGGAACAAATGGTGGGGGGGGGGTAAATTTAAATTTTCAAAATCAGGGTTTTTTTTGCCTGATCCCCCCTTTCTCGATCTCTGGGTATAACGGATTGTTCACTAAACTGAGCTGCGGGCTTGTATTAGAGTTTGCATTAAATTTTTGTACACATTATAATTTACTAGAGCATTCATTATACTGAAACTTTACCGTAAGTTTTTAAAATTAAAATTATAATACTATCTATACCCGATTTTAGCAAGCAGGATTATATTAAATCTCAATTATAACAAGGCAATGTTGACGCACCGCAGGAAAGTAGTAATGTTAAATTCGCGGGCTTATAACACAATTTGATTTTCTTAACAATTTTTTAACCTACCAAGCATTGCTAAAATTAATTTTATACTAAATAATACAGTATTATATTATTTGAAATGAATTTAAGCCAGTTGAAATGATGAAACTTTGGGCAAGTTAAAGCTAATTACAAAAATATACAAATTGCATTAATTATACTAGTTTAATATCAGGGATCGAAAAGGTCGGCCGATCTAGGGAAAACCAGGGAAGAAAAATTTTCCCAAAATTTTGACCAAAAGCCTAGGGGAGATCAGGGAAAAACGCTTAAAAAATCTATATATTTATAATAAAATTTTGTCTAATTTAACTAGATTTAAACTAAATTTAGTTAATTAACTGGATTTAAACCAAATTTAACACTAATTTAGGGAACTTTTTAAATTTTTGCAAAAAAAAACAAAAAATTTGCCGACCAACTTCGGCGGCCGGCAAAAAAGTTAAGGACCAATGCTAAGGGGGGAGGGTAAATCCAAAATTAGGGGGGTTTTGGCTGATTTACCCTTCACGATCCCTTTTTAATATTTTCTCAATAGACTATTTGTTC
Organism: Belba bartosi; assembly: GCA_034693685.1. Classification (NCBI taxonomy): domain Eukaryota; kingdom Metazoa; phylum Arthropoda; class Arachnida; order Sarcoptiformes; family Damaeidae; genus Belba; species Belba bartosi. The sequence continues at coordinate 2,231 of JAQFXP010001225.1, forward strand.
TAGACTTTTAGGTTTAAATTAATTTTAATTAAATTTTAATTAATAATAAAATAAAATAATAAAAGTTAAATTATTGTTTTATTTTTTAAAAATATTTGAATTTTTAAATTAAAAAATACAATTCTGGTTATACCTTTACATTTGCTATTTTAATTTACAAAATGTTAAATTATATTTAATTACATCTTAATTAAATATAATATAAATGTCAATAATCTATAGCTAATTAATTAAAATTTTAACTTTAAACAATAAAATTTAATTTTATTGCCAGACTAAATTATAGGTTTATTAAACCCAAATTGATATAAGCCTTTCCGTGGATTCAGTGAATTAAGTTTTAAAATCAAATGCAATAACAAATAGATATCACATCCTTTCAAATGTATCAAATTGTGTGATATTTGATATTATTTAAATTTAAGAAATAACTCAATCGATTCTCACAAACATTTTGAATAATAAAAATATCAAATTTATAAAAATATTTTGTTTGATTTCTTTTATTATTTTAAATTCTAATTTTGTTTTACAAAATCTGTTTTAAGCAAAAAAAATTAAAGACGAGTAAAAACAAACAAGAAAAATTATGTAATTTTACATAAAAATATATTCAATTAATTTAATAGTAAATATGCAATTTAAAATGAATTAAGAAACAAACTTATCTTAATGCGAATCAATTAAAGCATTTCGTATACTCTCTTTGATTAAAGCTTTAGTTAAAAGAAATGATTAGAGTTTTAGCAGTTTTTTAAAGCTTTTAATCTTTGATAAATGTTTATATTTAAGGTGTTTAAGCATAAGAAAAGTTAGTCTTTTTTGCAGTTTGTATATCAAATGACAGCTTCTTCTGGTTCTATTAAATCAGGACAAAGTAAGGCTCAGTATAATAGTGTAGTATTACAAACGCAGTAGTCATTACGTTCTCAAATTTCAGACTACAGTAAAGTTAGAGTAGAATAGAGTAGAGTAGAGCCATAGCTTAGTAATCATGTGCTGTAAAAGTCTGTACTGTTGTAAAGATACAGCAAATACATCGAAGCCGAACCGGTACAGGCATAGGCACTGGCACAGGATCGGCATAGACACTGGCATAGGCTCTCCTTCTCTACAGTCTGACTATATGCACAAAATGGCATCAAATTTCTCTCTATATTCTCATATTCTGTTTCGCAATCTTTGTTGCAATAGTAATGTATTTCTGACTAAATATTTATCATTTGCTTCTAATCATTAAAAGCACTACAATCTCGAAATTTTATCGTTCGGAACCACAAATCTATACGACATGAGTGGACCGATAGACATCAAATACCTACATTCAAATTTGCTATATTCACAAATTGTGTTGAACTCATTATTAAAATTAAAATCAGTTTTTTGGTTTGGTTTAATAAACTAAAGTCTTAAAAGATTAAAATAAATTTTAATTAAAGTTAATTAATTTTTACCTATTTTTTATTTATTGAATTTTATTTTAGTTTTTATAATTTATTGTAATTGCTTTTAATTTAATAAATAAAACTCTTAGGCCAATAACAATTGTATTGTGTTAGAATAGTTTTAACTTGTAAATTTATATTGTTAAAATAAATTTTTATTTAAGTTGATGGTTAGTTTAATATAATATTGCATAATTATTTATATTTGTTTAATTTTCAATAAATAAAATAAAAAACAACACAAATTAAAGCCAGAATGTTGAATTGTAGTAAAAAGTCAGAATATTTACGTATTACTAATTCTTTTAACAGTTTATTTATGTTTTGCTAAAATATAAAAATTATTTAGTTTTATAAATCTATTTCTAAAATTAAAAATTTTGTTTTATAAACAGTCTAATTATAATTAGCAAAAAAAAATCCTGTTAGAAATTAAAAAAAACTAAATTTGTTTTATTTATTTAGATTGTAATTTGAGTTAAGAGAGTTAAATCTAAAAATTGTTTAGACATTTTTGTTTGTACATTTTTAGATATGTTATTGTAATTTTAGAAGCTATAAAATGGTTTATTTGCTTTTTCAGGTCCAAAGTTTGAACAATTGCATTTTAAAAACTTTTTAAATCAATAATTAATGTTTAAATTAATAACAAAATTCTAAATTAAAGAATTAGAATAACAAGGAATTATTTGTTAAAATCAAATAACAAAAATAAAAAACAAGTTAAATAAATAAATTCATATCCAATACTAAAATTCTATTTAAATATAAACAAATGATAAATTGATCGCTTGTTACGAGATATGAGTGAAAGTGCTTTTCGTCTAATTATACGAACATTAGTCTCATAACTGAAACATCGAAATGAAAATAAACAAAAAATAGAGTTCTGTTTGTATAACGTAACGAAGGAATGAAATAAATGAAATGAACTTTTAATGCGAACAATAATTTTAATTTTATTTTCAAAAATGATGAAACATATAGAGAAATACAGAACAGAATTTGTATTATTAATAATATTATTATTATTATTCTAATGACTGCACTTATTATTCGCATAAAAACATTTTAAATTTTAATTATTTGCAAACAAAACGTAAATTATTTACAGTCAATGATCGCCACTCGGATACAAACAAAAGAATGGTTTGGTTTTGGTTGAAGTGGTACTGAATTGAAGTGAAAAGAGAGGAACAAAAGTAGAAAAAAGCCGAAAATCGGTTCCGAAATGATGAGAGAGCGCACCCCAACCCAACTCAACTCAGCTTAACTTAACTGAAGCCAACTCCGAACCAACAGCACTGAGCACTGGAGCACTGGCTTTTGATTGAGGCCCCAATGGGACCTATTACTGACCGAATCTATATAATAGATGATTTTTATCCTCAATTTTCTCTCTCACATTCTGAGGATCTGATTACTGATTACATAAAATGTTTTATAAATATCTGACTATAACTGACTGACTGTTGGACTTTGCTATCGATTTGTTAATATAATATTTGAATTATTCTATAGTCTCTCTACTATTCCAGTATATTCTGTATTCTATTGTTTGTTATACAGCTATACTGTATAGCACTCCAAAGGTTAAGAATTGTTATAAAATTTATTTGAGATTCAAATCTAGCATTTCTTTGATGTGTCTATTGCTTCGATCACTAATTAGATCTAAAAATGCATATAAATTGTCATTAATTGTTATTAAAGTCATTCATTGCGCTTGAATTGTATTATAGTAGAAATGATCATTAGTTTGCATCGAGTGGTGATGAGCAGAGTTTGGGTGCGAGTGGTGCGGATGCATGTGATGGCTCGGCGGCTCACTCTTGATCATCGGTTCAGGCACTAGCTGTGGATGTGAGTGGAGGTGAGATATAGGATGCATGACTGGTGAGGGGCTGGATGTGATCGATGAGGTGGTGGTGGTCGCTGAGCACCGGGCCGTTTGCAAGTGGTGGCCAACACCTGCATGGTTTAGTGATGGGTCTCTATTAAGGGTTTTAATAAAGTTAATTCAATCGTTTACTAACGCTTTCAGATTAAAAAAAAATTAAATTATAGATTAAATCTTGACCAGAATTAATGTACATACTAATGTACATTAGAAATTTATATTCTAGAACAAATTTTTAACAAAACAAATCATTAGATTTAAATAATTATGAAATTATCATACAATAAAAATGTATAAAATTTAGCATAAAAACTTAATTGTATAAAACCTGCTTACACATGGCAATTTCTCTATTACATATAATAACAAATATATTTTTATAATAAACTTTTTCATTTATGCATGTTATTTTTATTAGTAATTAAATTGTTAAAACCAACTGTTATTTTAGTGATTTAAACAAACATTTAATAAATTTGACAATGTAAAATAAAAAATTTTACTTAAATTTGAAGCAAAACTGGCATTTTACATTTAAAAAATAATTAAATCATTAGTGTAAAAATAATTTAATTAGAAAATAATGAAAAATAATCCAGACAATAATTAAGCATTAAATGTGAAGCCAAGCAAGTTTGTTTAGTAGTTATTTCAAGTGAATTGAATGCAGAAATTCCTAAATCAGATGCTGAGGCAAATGGTAGGAATGGTAGGAATGGCATCACATTTAACATAGTGTGACACTGACACAAGTGGTTGTGCATTGGACACCAGTATTAGATGGCCCTGAATGAGGCACTTAACAAATGAAGAGGACTTTCGGCCAACACTAAGAAGAAGCCGCACAAACATGTGTTCGTTATTTGGAAAAAAGGCTAATCAATGAACACTTAGAGCGAACAACACATGGATAGCAATGATAGCAATATGTGAGCGAATTATTCGGCAAAAACAGTTCGAAACTCTGTTTTCAATTTGAAGGCTAACAACAAAAACATTATTTTGAGAGACATTTGAACAGTTCTAAGCAAACAAATTCCAAACAAACTCTTTCATTTGGCTTTTGTCTCATTTTGTCTCATAAATAAATTAAATCATTAATTACTAACATTTAAGAAATTGAAGTATAGATTTAGATTTAAGTAAAATATTAATAAAGAGATCATTTTAAAAATTGTATAAAATTAAAAGCATTCGAATCTGACATTTCATTTTTATTCAATATTATCATTAGCTATAAAATAAATTTTCTATAATAACTGTTTTTTACACAAAAGTTTTATATTAAAATAACACAATGGGGATGAAAAAGTAAAAAGATTAGTTTTACTTTGAAAAATACAAAACATACAGTAATTTCTTTAACCAATCAAAAATAATAAAAACCAAATTTTTGCACAATAAAAAAAATAATTTTTTAAAAGATTTGCTGGTTAATTTATTTTTATATATCATATTTAGTGATCATTTTAGTCTTTAGCTATCATGTTAAATTTATTTCAACTAATCATACATTAAAATGTAAAAATGTGTTTCTGAAATATTATATAACGTATATTATTATATTAGTAATATTTCTTTTAATTAGAAATTGAGAAGAAATTAGCCAAAAAATGCTATATATATATCACTTATTTAAAAAAATTGGCGTTTACCACTTTCCATTCCCCTTTGGCATTTAGTCAACAAAATTGTTTTCCCTCTTCCTTCTATGTTTTACAGGTTAATTTTTAAAGCTTTTTGGCCAAAATTAAAAAACTTGCCATAAATTAATATAAAATCCAGTTAAATTACAAGTTTAATAAAGTAAAAATATTTTAAGAATTTCTAGAAAAAATTTCTACCCTGACCTCTCCCTAGGTTTTAGCCAATTTTCTTTAACCCCTCCTTTTATGAATTGCTTGACTTCTCAATCCATGCATTTAATGTTAAACAAAATTGTTTCAAATAATGCCATTTTGTAATTATTATATTAATTTAATACAAATTTAAGAATAAGTGAAACTATAAATACAATTAAGACATACCTTTGATTGTTATCATTAGTTGGCGTTCTATCGCGTTGTCGACGATTCTTAAACCAATTGCTCACTAATTAAACAATAGTAAAGGTTTTAAACTGTCGTACATTAAAATACAAATAAGAAAATATAACGAATAAATACCTTGAGTTAGACTAAGGCCAGTCTTAACCGAAAGTTTCTTCTTGTCTTCAGGTGACGGATATTTGTTTGATTTATAGCATTCTTTGAGCGCATTCCTGGACTTCTCCTTAAAACAATAAACATATTCCTCTCCGTCCCATATTCCTGTGGGTAACGGGTATTTCTTGCGCACCCGATACTTGTCGACAGCGCCGAGACCTTTGTTGCGGAGAGAGGCCAACTCGGCGTAGTGGGCGTCGTACCAGAGCGTCTGCAGCTCTTTGTGGAACTTGACATCAAAAGAGTTGTGTTCGAGAATCCAATAGAGCTCTTTGTAATTGCCTTTGCTGTAGGCGACGGCAGCCTTAGCCCGGAGCACGTCTTCGCTCCGATTGATTTGTTCGTTTGGGGGCAGACATGACAGGAATTTCTCCAACCGTTCGGAGTCGTGCCTTTGCTGAAGAGCCAGACACACACAGGCCACTTGTTGGGTCGTATAGTTTATTTGGCTCTCATTGCCGTTCAAGTTGTCTAATATTCTAATTGTGTTATTCGTGCCATTACTCCCGTTATTATGCAAGTAATGCTCATTTGGTTCACATATCTTCAGAGATGTGTTGACACTATTGTGAGTCTCTTGTAATTCATTAGAAATGACCGAAGAGTTGAGAGCAAAATGTTCGGGCATTTCGACTCCGGGACTATAATATCGAACATTTCGATTCGGATCTCTATAGTTGTGAATATGACTGATCGGAGTTATGCCGTTTATATCACTGTTCGGCGAGTTTTGGATCAGAACTGCCATTTCGAAGTGACAGCTCGGATGTGAGGACGTGCTCAGGTCTTGGACTTCACTTTGCTCTATGCCGTTCCCACAGATCGCTGTTTCACTCTTCATAACAACAGTTCAATCAATATTCGACTAATTGAACAAAAATTGATGAAATGTTTAAATTTATGGTTTTAGTGAACATATAAACTCAAATAATAAGCTCTTAATTGTGTTCACTCTTGAAGTCATATCTTTGCTCTGAATGAGTGTTTGGATATCATTAGGTTCTAAAGCTTCGACTAAAGCGTTTGGAAGCGCTGTATTGGAGGTGAGAAGCGCTGATTGGCTGCCAGACCAGATGGTGTGGCCTCTTCTTTACGCAGACTTTTCGTCTACTTTTTTATTGAAGGGATTGAAAGCTTTTAATATTAGCTCAAAGTTTGTCGTTTTGTCGCACCTATTCATTATGCGATGAAGTGTTTGTCATTGCATTCGTTGTGCATTTAGTCGTCTCTTTAGTCTCTTTTGTTGATATTCTCTATAATATATATATAAGCTCTCATAGTCTGCCTATTGAGTACTTATTGTGCAAAAGCTTGCGCTCAGACTGTCTAAAAACAACTATTCTTTTTGAATGAACAGAATAGCATTTTCACTGCCAATCCATACCAAACCAAACTATTTCTAAACCAAATTATATGTTACGACTGCGGACTTAAAGCCTCGTATTTTACAAAAGAGTATTCTCAACGACAATAATTGGGACAAAAATATGTTTTTCCTCTTATTTTGAATTGGTTTGAAAATATGAGGAATAGTAAACGTAAAGAAATTAATGCATAAAATGATATTATATTAAAAAAGTTTATTATTTTAAATTTTAAAATTATTTAATTTAGTATCATGTAACTTTTAATGACGGTTCTTTAAGTACCGAAAGCGCTCGAGTTTTAAATACAACAAATTTCTTAATTAATTACCACTAACTAAGTCTAAAGAGTTATTTAAATTAATTTTAAAGAATTTTATTATTTAATTTATTTGTTATTTATTTAATTTTGAATATAGTTAAACCAGCTGAAAGTTATTAGTTATTAGTTAGATTTTTTAAAAGTTTTTATAATTAAAACAACAATTAGCTAGATTTAATGTACAAAGTTTATACAAAACCTTTAATAAACATATAAAGTATTTAAGAAAAAGTATTTATTTACATCTTTTTAAACTTTATTAAAACTATAGTGAAAACAAACTATTTGTTAAATATAAACTTAAATTTATTTGATTACAATTTTAAACTTGATTGCTTTTTACCGATTTTCTCTTTTATGTAAAAATAAAATTATACAAAATTAATAATTAAACAAAATAGACAAAAACGATTAATTAATTGAAATCAAATATATAGCATTAATAAATTTGTAAAAAATGCAAATAAAAACTTTTTTTTCGTAAACAATTATTAAAAATCAATTTAACTATTAAAATAAAATTGCAATAGAAATCCAGTAAATGGATTTATTAAATTAATTATTTAGTTGATTTAATTAACTCATTTGCCGATATAAATTATAGAATTGTTAATGTTTAAAATTGTTTTTTAGGCTTACGAAAAAATATTAAGCAATTAATTTTATGAAAAAACACTTTCCCTTGTTAAATTATTTAACAATGGGTAAAACCGAAAAAAATGCGTGTTTTACTTTAACTGTATTTTAAATTATGGTAATTTTATACTTACAGGAATAAAAAAAATGAAAAAATTCTAAATTCTCACTATAATCAATTAAAACCAATAAAAAATATTTAAAAAATTCATTTTTATTATTACTTAATTTAAAAATTATAACAAATTAGTAACTTTTGTAAAACACAATTACGGTAATAATGACAATTTTTAACACATTTTAAATTTGGTTTCAAATGATTATGATAATTTTTTTAAATCTCTTATTTTGCTTATAAATAAAAAACTACATAGTTTAGCAAAAATTGTCAATATAAAAGTTATGCAGAACTATGCTTGATATAAAATTGTCTTAAACACTTATGTTCTAACTCTTATTATTTATAAACAAATTGTAAAAAACTAAAATGACATTTCAAACATACGTCAAATGTTAATTTCTCCACAGTAGAGTTAATGAATAAAGTTTACATTTCAATAATAAAATATATTAAAGTGATGCTATAAAATAGCAAGCTTAAATTTTTTTAAAACTTAATTTTAATTAATAAAACTGCCGTTAATTTAAAATCCGCCCTTTTATTCGGTTTTACCTAATATTAATAATAAATTTAAAGATTTTAACTTTTAAGTCATAAAGTTGTTAACTTTAATAGATTTATAAGTAAATTATATATTTAAAAGTTTTTATTATTGTTTACAATAAATTAATAATAAAAGAATCGCTTACAAAATTATTTTTTGCTAAATTTGAAAGTTTTAAGATGAGAAAGTTTAAGTTTCAAATTTGATTTTTGTTTAATATTGAAATTAAGATTATTTTTCAATTTTGAGTCAATTCAAACGCAAAGAATATCTTCAATTCTTTTGAACCAATCAGAAGATCAGAATAGAAGACATTGGAAAGAATGGAAAAACTTCTGAGAGAGAGACTGAAAGTAGCCTTAAATGAAATTGATCTACAATTGTCTGGGGGTTACTACCGATTTAAGCCATACCAAGCGCCCATAGTTGACACACCGGACAATATTTACTTTTTTGAACATGAGGTGCAAAATGAGTATTTCGAATATCTCGAAGATATGAAACGAAGGAAAAAGTTGACAAAAAAATCTGAAGTTCAAACAGAAGAGAAACCGCATCCAAAGTTCCCGTACGGACGGGTCGACTTTATAAAGTCGTTTGATGAGAAAACAAAAACTGGCAAAAAGAAAGCGCTTCCCATTGTGGGTCCGCCCAATTTTGGACAGTTATGGCCGACAGCCGCTTCAATGGGCCAAGAATATAGAGAAGAGACATACAATTATCCATTAATTGAAGCACATTTGGCTTATTTGCGTTCATTAGATGAAGCTTTACCAAGAGAACTTTTGACTCACATTGCATTCGGTGACAAATTAGGCTCCGGAGGGTTTGGCGAAGTTTGGAGAGTTACCGCTCAGAAGTATGACTCGGACACTAATGAGAGCACAGAAGTGATCCTAGCATGCAAAGTGCTTCGAATTAGTCCGAAGATAGCGTCTCAGGGTTTATATGGAAAAGTGTTTCAAAAAAGTCTTGAATCACATCATAATTTTAATATATTGGGGGATATGTTGGCGCTTCGGCAACTCAAGCATGATAATATCTGCGATTTGATTCACGTCATACCCATACCCGACACCGAAACTGGATTTCCATTTGCGGCCTATTGTCTGTTTATGAACTTATGTGACGGAGATCTCGAACGTCTTGTTCAGCGGTACAGACGCCTATCGGAAGCTCAAACCAAAAACTGGTTCAAACAAATAGCAGATGCATTAAACTATTTGCACGGACAGCATGTTGTGCACCAGGACATCAAATTAGGCAATATTTTCTTAATGAATACTAAACCTAATCCGACCTTCAAATTGGGTGACTTTGGATTAGCAATTTGTTACGCACCCGGCACCCTGTTGGGTGTGGTCTCGGGCCCAACTGAGACGAGGCGAGGCGGGTATGTGCAAGTGCAATCTATGGAGGAAACGAAGGCAAATGACATACTGTGTTTAGGTAGGGTTTTGCTAGAATCGATCCTGGGTGTGGATGTAGCCGGCAGTTTCCCGTTTCTCAACATTAGGCCATCATTTTCGAGAAGTTATGGAGTGAATGCAGTTCTGACGGATCTGATCACTCGAATGAGATATGAAGAACCGCTGTCTAGAATTACTATTGAAAAAGTATTGTCTCATCAATGGCTAACTAATTAGGTTAATTTGGTTCCTAATTTAGTTATATTTGACAAAAATAAACATATTTTTATCTTTTTTCAAACTTTTTTTTGCAAATCTAAACAAAACGGAATTTAATCAAAATTTACTTGGACAAATATGAATTTGATCCAAAACAAAATTTTGTTATATTTTTTGTTTAAGAAATATACAACATAATTTATGCAGCTCTACCCTAATTATAAAGGAAATATTACATTTATTTTGATCAAAGTCTACCAGACCAGGGATTGTAAAGAGTGGAATTGCCCAAAACCCCTCTAATTTTAAAAATTGGTATTTATTCCTCCTAGCATTCGATTCGCGAAAAGGTGCCCTGTTGACTTTTTGTCGGCCGCCAGAAATTTTGTTGTGTATTTTTATCAAAATCTGCAAGTTTTTTTTATTGGTGCTAAATTAGATTTAAAACCAGTTAAATTAAGTAAGCTTAGTTTAAATTCAGTTGAATTACATTAAATTTTATCATAAATATATGGGCTTTTTGAGCATTAAAAAAAATCTCGCCCCTGGTCACCCCTGGATCGGTCTTCTCAATCTCTACCAAACCCTAATACTAAAACGTTAAATTTGTTTTGAGCTTGCAAACATTAATTAAACTCTCTACTCTATATTACGACCAATTGATTTTTTTCCTTTAGTATACTTAAACCATTTTGTTAGACTATAAATAATAAGAATAAATGCACCATTGTCATTTAAATTTTATACTAATAAAAGGTTTAGCTTTCAAGCAAATTTTTAAAAATTTGTAATTTATATGAAAAGCTTACACCAGATAATTAAAAAAGTTATTTTTGAATTTTATAAAAATATTGATAAATAAAATAGGAAGGTCCAGTTTCAAGAATTTTGCCAAATTTAATTTAATTGTTTATAATTAAGCTCATTAAAGTATTCTACATAAATTAATCTTTAAATTTTTTAAAATCAAAATAGTTTTCGAGTTTTCAATTTTAAAAAATTTGATTTCAATTGAAAAAATAGAGAAATAAAAATATTCGGAAATAAAAACCCCCGCCCATAACAATACTGAGTTAAAATATTTTTTTGCAAGTAAGAAATTAAACAAATTTATTTTAAAAAATTTTGTTTTTTTTTCTTGGGCATTATTTGAAATTTTTTAAATTTTTACACAATTATAACATACAGTTAATACTGTATCTTATAAGCCATGGATATTATAGAAACTAGCACAAAATAAATTTAAAGTTTTAATACAAATACTTAAATTATAGCATATATAATTAATAATTTATCAAACATTTAATATGGATATTATGAACATTTTAATAAAACAACAATTTTTTTAAAAGTTTTGCTTTTAAAATGTTTTATAAATATTTTAGTTAATATTTTTGTTTATTTGTTATTTAAAATACAACACGATTAATTTTAAAATTTTTAAAATAGTATTTATTAAATTTTCTATTAAAATATAAATTTAATTTATAATAAAGTTTTATAGAAAACATTAGTTTATAAGATTGATAATTTATGTAAATTATTATCTTTAATATTGCTGTTTATAAATAGAATTTTTGGATTTTTTAGATGTTTTATATTAAACAGTAATTCATAATATCTATGGTTTATATGACCCAGTATTAACTGTATATTTTAATTGTGTAAAATTTCAAATAGTGTCCAAGAAAAACCCAAAAAAATTTTAAAAATAAATCTATTAAACTTTTTACTTGTAATTATGGGGAGGCGTCTAAATTTATTTCCGAATATTTATATTTTTCTATTATTTTCTATTAAAGTCAAATTTTCAAAAAATTGAAAATTATTTTGTTTAACAAAAATTAAAAAAATTACTTTGTGTAGAATACTTCAATGAGTCTAATTATAAACAATTAAACTTAATATGGCAAAATTCTTGAAACTGGACCTTTCTCTTTGCTTAATTGCTTTTATATTACTTTCTTTCCAACCAGAATGCAATCAAGTATTATGCAGATATTGAAAAAGGGACTGGCCAAAATCTCTTTGATTTTAAATATTGGCTCTAAACCCCCCCCCCCCTTAACACCCTTGTTGGCGGTTAAAACCTACACATCTTTATTTCTCCCAACTGATTTAACAATAGTAATAAAATTTCTTAACTCCGGGATGCAAGATAAATATCCAAATTGTTAGATGCTAATATTAATAGTTTAAAAATTTAAAAAGCATTTATTAAACAAACAAAAACAGTATATCTGCAGTGTCCTAAGACTGGCCTTTTCTAAACAATAAAAGTAAGTAACAATTATTTTAAATTGTGAAACTTAAAGCGGCTCTGAATATCAGTATAATTATAAGAACTCTAAACCCAAGAGTTCAGATAAGTCTCTACTTCTTAGAAAAATAAGAACTAAATGCAATTCTATCTGATTTTAAATGTTCTAATTTTTAGTGAAGCATGCAAATCTGAATATAAACATTCTAATCTTACTTGTTAGAATCAAATCTTAGATTAATATGGAAAAACGGCACAATTTGCTAATTAATATAGCTTGTTCAATTGTTCAAGCCAATGTATAGGCGTATATCGAATATAAAACATTATTAATATAATTGCTTACTTTTTATTTATTATTGTATTAATATATTTATCAAAATTTGTCACAATTTCGAGATTCTATGAAATGAGATAAAAATTAAAACATTGTATTAATCAAAACATTGTATATCTTTTCGGATATTATTTTATTAATAAAGTTAAAGCGCAAACAATACACAAAACAAATCAAACAAACACTAAATCATTGCTAAACTATAAATTATAAAAAAAATAAATTAATAAAATGTTTAAAATTATAAATATTATATAATTGTATTAAAAGCAACAGATTTTCCAATGAATATCACAAAAAGAGCAGTAAATGATTGAAAGAATAAAGAATTAAATCAAAAGTCAAATCAATTTATCAATCGTCACAATTGACTAGAAGTAGAAAAACAGAGGAATGCATATAAACAGCACTAATACTGTCGTATAAATTATTATTTCTATCATTTGTTAAAAAATATTAAGTTATTGTGTTTTACAATAAGTTTTATCTTTCCATTCGATCTCTTTATATAACAAAATGTGAATAAAAGAACAAAAAGTTTTTGTTTTAGTTATTGTAAACTTATATTTCAGTATATAATGTATTAAATTAATAATTAGTTTTAATTTAAAACTTTTATTAAATATTAGAATAATTTCTATTAGTTTTTGATTATCTAAACCTATTATTTATACTATTTTTCGAGAAACGAGGTTTGAATCGCTTTAATACTAAACTGTTTGAGAGTCGAGTCAAGTGCCGACGCATTGCCCGAAGCGAACGCTGCGAACGCGTTATGGAATAGAATCAACTGTTTGTGCATTACTTTCGCCTTATTTTCGTCCAAAAACTTCATTTTAATCAAAACGTCTTCTCTTAGTCTCTCGTATTTGCACTTCGCGTTCCGCAGCTTTTCGGAAGCGCCCGAACCCATACCCATAGGTTGGGCCGGCAGTAGGTTTGCGGTCGAGTTCTTCTCGGCGTCGAACTCGAGTCTCGCCATTTCGAAGGCCTTTATAGTAATAATCGTGTCTTCGATCGTCTTCTGGACCAAAGTCGACAGATTCGAAGTGAAGAACTTGAGGGCCAGTAACAGCTTTTCGCCATTTTTCGCCACATTTCGCATCATTTCTGCGTTTTGTCTGAAATCTGTTCCCAAATTCAAAGCATTTGTCGGACTATTGATCGACTCATTGGTGTTGTTGTCATTCAAACCATTGTTTGCTTTGCTTTCTCTCATCGCTAACTCATTCAGACACTCGTAGAGAGAGATCTGTTGAGTGATAATCGTCTGGTATTGTGCGGACATGTCTCGCGTCATCTTCAGAATCAAAGAGTATTTGTGTTGAGTGTCTCGGAGTCTCTCGATGTCTGCCTCGAGGTCTATGTCTACAGTTCGCTGACATTTACCCAACTTTTCGTTCACCAACTGTTTGGTGCACTTGAAGGTCGTCAGCGACCACTCCTTCAGCTGATCCATCGGAGTCTGCAATTTGGTAGACGTCATACCATTAGTCGCGTTGGCAGACGACGCGCTCGACTGCTCGGTCTCCGCATCCATGGGTGACCCGAACGGCGACTCCAGTGCCAGTGTTGCCGGTCTTTGGCTCGAATTAGTCGAGTCTTGGATCGAGATCTCGTGCATCGAGTCGAGTGACGTCTTATTCATCTGATTCAGTGATTCAAAGCCAACATTCGCTCTTATACTCGAAGCCATTTTTGATTCAATGTTGTCATAACAACCCAACACAACACAACTCTTTCGTTTGTTGTCATCTACTACTGACATCTGTTGTCAACAATCGGTTTAATAAAATTAATTTTTATATAAAACTAAATATTAATATTGATTTAGTTATTGAAATATTTTAATCAAATCATAGATTTAATAAACAAAGTAATTGAGAATTTGGCTTTGATATTTTAATAATGGTTAGTGTAATCTAACAAGTTTTAGATTTTTTAATAAATAAATTTAAAAATATTTTTGCTTATAAGTTGGTTTTTAATATCTTGGTAAAAACTTGAATAAACTAAATTAAAAATTTATATATTCTATAACTAGTTAAAAATTGCAAAATTATATTATTATAGTTTATACAAATTTATTTTAGCTTTGTTATCGTTATAATACTTTTTTTTCAAAAAAGCTAAATGTTAAATTATTGGTCTGTAAAGCCATTTTTATAAAATTATATATACTGTATTACGTATATATATATTTATAAAATTAATATTAAAACAATCAAGGTCATAAAATTATTGCAGTCATAGCAATTGAATTTAATTACAATGAAGTTATTTTTTACAAGCAATAATTGTATTTTATTTATTTAATAATTATTATTATTATATTTTTTTCGTTTAATTGTGTTTGCATAAACTTAAATATAAAAACAATTGCGTTATTAATTTTTTCTTAATCAATCATTAAAATTTTTAAAGTGTTTACTTAGTTTTTAGATATCTAAACAGTCTTTAAATAAAAATAATATTCTTAAATACCAAAATTTAAAAACTAATTTTGTAATTTTAGCATGCTCAACAAGACTATTTAGATATTATTTATTATAAATATTAACGCTATAAAACAGTTTAACTTTAATTTATATAAAATAATGTTTAAAATAAAATTTTTAAAATAAATTTTTAGTTATAGTGTAGTATTAAACAAATAAATAGCATACCAATTACCTTATCAATTTAAAATGACAAAAAATTACTGTAATTCAAGAAAAATTTAAACTATATTGCTAAAATCTAAATTAAAAAATTAACATTAGTTTTAAAGAATATATAACGTACTGTCTTAATCATATAATGGCAATTTTTTCATAAGACAAAACTTTAGAATAACATTTATAATAGCTATTAAACATAGAAACAAACAAATCACTGAAATGACATTTAAATGAACTCCAGAGCCGCTACAAATATCAGGCTTTTGTTAGTTTAATAATCAATAAAAATGTTAATCAATTTTTATTATTAAATTGTTTAAATTTTCAAATGGTTCAGGTAAATGCTAAATTTAATTTAACTAATTTTTAAAATAATTAAGTTAATTGAAGTGGATGTATGTTGTGATTTAGGTGACAATATTTAATCTATCCTCGGTTATGTATTAATCGATAAAATTTAATCAAGTTTATAAATAGAAAATATGTAAATAGATTTTGTTACTCTTTAATTTGTATAACTAATTAATATTCATTATATTTGTTAGTAATTAATTATTAATTTATATTAATATTTATTCCATATAACATGCTTAGTTTTTTTGTCAGTAGAATTAATAATTTTATAAGATAGTTTAAATAGTTTGTTAAGTAAAAATTTAGGTTTATTTTAAAAGTCTAAATAATTAAACCGATCAAATTTTTTTAAAATCTAAATTAGAATTTTAAGTTCTAACTTATTAATTTAATTATTTATTAGTTGCTGTAATTATCTGGTTATCTGATAAGTTAATAACTTCTAATGAAACACAATTTTTTTAAATTAATTAATAAATTAAAATATTGGTCAGTTTTTAATATAAAAATAAAATAATTAATATACGGTTTGTTACTATAAATAACTAATACGAAATAGCCATTAAATAAATTCAATACTTTTGTCGTTTGTCTTTAATTGTTTAGATAGCGCTTGAACTCTCAAATACAAACTCTCTATTGTATTTTCTCAAAAAAAAAAGTTGAGTTTCGATTCAAATTATTTTTTAAATCAGTTAATATCTGGAATTGAGTGAAAATCAGCCAAAATTTCTTGATTTTAAAAATTGGTATTAATTTCACCTCCTCCCTGTCTTTTTATTTCACAGAAAGGTTCTTGGTTTTATTTGACTAAAATTAGGAAATTTTAAACTAAATTTATTTTAAATCCAGGTTTTAAAATTGCAAACTATAAGTGTTTTAATTACTTAAAATGCTTCTTCTGACCCTTTACCTTTTAATCGATCGACTTTTTTAATTCTTAGTTAATTATTTTAAAAAAAATAAAATTTTAACTTAAATATATTTTAAAACTTAAAATTATTTTTAATTTTAGCAAAAAGTAATGTTTTTAGTAAATTTATAAAAATTTAACAAACACCAAGCACAATTTAAAATAAAATTAAAACAATACTACATAAATTTAATAGCATAATAGTTACAATATTTTAGAACTTTGTTTTAAAATATAAAATTATTTCTCAAGCTAAAATAATAAAGTTTGATAATAAAAATTTAGTTATTTATAACTTATTTTAAAATATTTAATTTTAAATTTGCAAATTATAAATATATATACACCACAAATAAAAATTACACTTTTAGTTTTTTTAACTCGATCACAATTTGCCAATCTTAAAAGATTAATTTTGTAAGTTTTATTTTTGCAAAAACAAAAATTAAGTAAATTTTAAATTAATTGAATATTTTTAATATACAAAGTTAACATGTAGATTTTATTTTAAACTAGTTTAAATTTAATAATTTTTATTACAAACAAAAATAAATGTAAAAGCAATTAAATAAGAGAATATTACCGGTAAAATAATAAAATCCACTTGCTTTAAAATTTTATTCTCATAGCAAAAATAAAATAAATCGAAAATTTTTGTAAATTTATTCAAAATTTAATTCAATTTAAAAACTGAATTACAACCAATCAATAGTGAATTAACTGAAAACCTGTTCACAACTAACTGACTGAATAGAGATTTGATATTTTGTTGAGAATTTCCTAATAATTAAACTTAAAATAATATTAAACTATAAATATTGTGAAGATTCTTCCAATTCATTACTCAAAAAACGGATTAAAAAAATATTAAAAACATAATTCAAACAGAATTTGCAATTCTAATCAGAATTAATATTATAGAAACTTAATTATTTTAAATCATTTTCAATGTTTAAAATTAAAGTTTAATTTTAAAAATTTAGTACAAGTTCTTCAAATAAATCATTAGTCAATTGGAAATTATTTTGAAAGCAATGATTACGACATCTTTACAATCAAATAAATAGATAAATAATATAAACAGGAAAAACTTTTAAACTTTAAATTAATAATAATACCTGAGTTAAATAAATTTGACAGAATTTGGGAGTGTAGTTAAAAGTAAAGGTAAATTTAAAATTTTTAATTAGTATAGATTAAAATAAAATGGTGTATATTTTCTCTATTTTCTCAATTTAATTCAATTTAACTAAATTTAACTAAATTTATAATAGATTTAGTTAACTGAATTTACGCAAATTTTTTTTTTAAATTGTAAATAAAATAAACTCTAAAATTTGCAAAAAGTCAAATGTATTTAACAAACCAAAATGTAATTGTCAAATTTGTAAGTTAGAGAGGTGACAAAATACTATTAAAAAAATCTGACAAAATTTGTCAAATACATATGACTCTCTCCTGCTTTCTCTCTCTCTCTCTCTCTGGCTCTCTCTCTCTCTCTCCTGCTCTCTCTCTCTGGCCCTCTCTCTCCTGCTCTCTCTCTCTCTCTGGCTCTCTCTCTCTGGCCCTCTCTCTCTCCTGCTCTCTCTCTCTCTCTCTCTGGCCCTCTCTCTCCTGCTCTCTCTCTCTCTCTTCTGCTCTCTCTCTCTCTCTGGCCCTCTCTCTCTCTCTCTCTGGCCCTCTCTCTCCTGCTCTCTCTCTCTCTTCTGCTCTCTCTCTCTCTGGCCCTCTCTCTCTCCAGCTCTCTCTCTC
>JAQFXP010001226.1:0-20660 GCA_034693685.1 Belba bartosi
CTTATTCTTAGTAGAGTGTTCAAAAATAAATTCATGAGAAAATAGTTAAGGGACGGGGGTTAAATTAATTTTTGAAATTTAGAATTTTGGACAAATTTCCATTGAAATCAAAACTTTGATATTAAATAACTTGAAAACTAAATTTTTTAAAAATATGGTTCCAACGGCAAAAAGGTGCCTTTTGCTGAGATCTATAATACTAGAATAATTAATCCCGCCGGAAAAATACCAATAATAGTCCTTTAGCTTTTATATTTTTAAATAAAGCTATTAATTTGAAATGTTTTTAAATATTAAAGATTCATTTATTTTAAATTTAAAATATTATAAATACTGTATTGATTTACTTCAAAATATATAATATTGTTGTATTACAAGATAACCCAAAGTATTACTTATTGTATTACGGCTTAAGTCTAGCTAAACAAACAGGTAGTGGGTTCAAACCTTGTCCGAGCTAATTTTTCTTTTCATAATTTAAATAGGGCTTGGG
The DNA here is from genome assembly GCA_034693685.1 of Belba bartosi. NCBI lineage: Eukaryota > Metazoa > Arthropoda > Arachnida > Sarcoptiformes > Damaeidae > Belba > Belba bartosi. Next base: position 494 of record JAQFXP010001226.1, read on the forward strand.
TGGGGCAAGACGACCATGGGCTGCTTACTAAGCACCGTTAATTGGTAGTGTACGAGCGATTTAGCCACAAACTACGTATACGGAGGTTCAGGTGTGTGTTCTTAAAACTGTGACCACTATTCAGAGTTACCATTCCTGACCGTGAAGTGACGATCTCTGACTGAGTTAAAACCCCCGAGTGTGCAGAGAGAAGCTCTCGGGCATGATTAAAAAAATCCTGACTCAGGGCGGCTTTGAAGTTCCAACCGAACAATATTATAGAAACAGTAAAATCAATCAAATTGAATGATTACAATAATTTATACTATTTTGCAATATCTATTTCTGAAACTTTGGATTGTATGACAAATAAAATTATAAATCATTTATTATACTTAGCTGTATATGTATTTTATATATATATTTTAAAAACACAAAATAATTTTAATTGGAAAATGAGTGGAATAATTAAAATTAAACGAGTTTATAATAAATATTTTGATTATAATAACAAAATTAGTGTTGGCATCGATAGGATCGTAAAATTATCTAAAAATATATGTATTATTGTTTCGAATAATTTAGATGATTATGATCTGGGACACTGGAATATGAAAGGAATAATTTTGGTCACATTTTCTAAATTACTTTTATCTGCATTCCTAATAAGAAATATACTTTCTTATCAATTCGACAATCAATTGCTTCGCGTTTTACTATACGATGCAACATATGTGTTGGGAAATAAATCAATAATTAATTTAATTACAATAATGACGGGATTTAACCTATTATTGGCCGGAATTTTAATACAATATCAAGAAATGTCTCAAACTTTATATGTATTTCAATTTTTAAATTTATTTAAAAAAGGAAAATTAATCTGACTAATTTTGTTAGAAGAAAAAAATTAGCCTTGATCATAAACTTTTTCACAAAATATTTAATGCCAAGTATTTTTTGGTATTTAGTAATATTTTTGTATTTATTATATACGTTTGCAATTATCTATGCATATTTTTATGATAAATCAACAAACTATTCGATATTCAGTGCATTATTTTGGGCATTGCCTACATTTGTGTTTATTATTCAAATTTTTGGTATTGGCATGTTTGCATTATGTTCATGTTTATTTACTGGAATTTATTTAAAATACAAATTTATTGAAATCTATGAATCGATTAAATTTAGTTTAAGATTTAAAAATTCGTTTCAATTGATTCGAGCAATCAATGAACACAACTATATATCAAAACTAACTAATGATTTGAATAAAACGTTTAAATATATGATATATATTGTGTATTTCATAGTAACCCCCGATACTATGTTTAGCGCTATATTTGTTTTGTCTCAAAGAAATGCTTTTAATGATAATTTTAGACAAATTGCAATAATGGGTGTTATTGTTATTTTTGGTTTTTGTTTTATAACGAATTGGTTTTTCTCATTGATTAGTAGCGCCGCTCATAAACCCCGAGAAGTGTTGTATAGATTCGGTTTGAAAAACAATGTCTCACTTCAGCACCGATTCAAAGTCCAGGCCTTCATTGAGAAGCTATCCGGACCTGACATTGGATTCTATTGTTTAGATTTGTTTCCAATGAATAACTATGAGTTCTATCAATATTGCACTTATTGTATATCTACTTATTTCTTAATTTTAGGATTTGTTTAATATTTTGTTTATTTTACATTTAATTTAAACATGTTTAAAAAATTAATATATTTATCAATTTATTGTATCAATTTTAGTAATTTGCTTGTTAAATTTATAATAAAATTTATAAACTAATTTAATAAATAAACAAATTATTTTATTCAATGTATAATTTATTTTTGTTTAATTAAAAGTTTTATAAATATTTTTATATTTTAAAATTTACGTTTTAAATATTTTTTACCAATAAATTAAATAAAATTATAACAAAATATATTAAGTAGACAAATTTTTATAATTAAAATAAAATTATCTAAGAATATATTAAAAATTTTGACTTTACTGTTAATGAGCTAAATTATATTATGTATATGCTTATTATTATTTTAATTAATTAACAAGCCACTTGATATTAAGTGTATATATTTGGACATACTACAAACAAATTTACACTAGACTATATTTAATTTTCAATTTTCAAATTGAATTTACAAGCAAACGAAATGAGATATTTTAATTATTTTTTATAATTGCATACATATATTAAAACAGAATTAATAATTAAATTAAATATTTATATAAGCAATTATATTAGAAACGGAAATAACGTTTAATATATATGAACACAATTTCCAGATTGTTAGCTAAGAGTACAATGAGAAGAGAAAATATAAATATAAATTGGGGTCTATTTACAGACTGTTTTAATTTAGTACAATTTAGTCAAAAGAAACTTTTGAGTACTCTTTGTTAAAAGTAAAATATTTTAAAATTGGCAATTATTATTTAAAATAATTGTGCTTGTTGTAGGATACTTTTAATTTTTTATCCAATTATTAATTCTGTTTTAAGATATGTATGCGATAGTAAAACATAATTAAAATATCTCATTTCGTTTGTCTTTAAATTAAGTTTGAAATTCATAAATTGTAAAAAGATATTGTATTTTTTAAAACATGCATGACTCTTTAAATAAAATTAGAAAAATATTTTCGGCAATATACTATTGTTGTGTGCGTTCCCTGTCCTTGTGCGGTCCGACTTACCAAAAGTAAAAAGTCCAATAGGTATGAATGAAGAGCACCGGTATATCGGCCAATGGCAACGGAGGTAAGCACGGGTAGATTTAGTTGCATTAGCACAGAAAAGAACACACGAGTTAATTAAATTTACTTTTATTTAAATATAAAATATTTATAAATATGTTTGAGTGAGAGATGAGACACAGCCTCTCACTCTCGTCGCGACATTAATAATGAATAATATGTTTTGCTTTATATTTCTTTTATATGTGTTTTGTTATATACGACATCCAATTATATTTACTATGCGGTTGACTATGTGTTTGTAATACGTTTGTTCATTCATACACTCATTCACTCAAATATTCACTCATACATTAAATCATATCTACAGTCATTAATCTAAACTTGTACAGTTTTTAAATGTATCATTAACTGCAGTCCACACTATTGTAGTATATTAATTAATCATGATTAAAATAAACATATTTTGCAATCTACAAGAAGTGTTTGTAGTTTAATATTTTAAATTTATTTCCATTGTTTTCTTCTAATATTTTCAAAACTTTTAGTTTTTTATCTATAGAATAAGATTTTCTATTATTACATGTAAACAATTCAAATTATAATTTTAGTTAATTAATAAAATTTCTATTAATATTAATATCAATTACAAAATAATTAACAATATTTCAACTGCTTTTGAATAAGAAGTTTTTTGTGTTACCGTAATACCCCAGAAATGGCGGCATGCCGGTATAAGCGAGAATAAAAATTTTTGCTAAAAAGGCTTTAAGGTCCTTACTGGTATGCCGGTATAAAACGAGGAAAATTTTTAATAAAAAAATTTTGTTTAATTAATATTTTTAATTAATTGCAATAAATAGATGCAAAGTTAATGTGGGGTATTACGGTATAACTTATTTGTAATACCTTTAAAGATTACACTTTAAACTATCTATTATCTTGATAAAAAACAAATAATCAATAATTGAAAACCTGCAGTATTTATAATATTTTAAAATTTTATTGTTTTCCGTTAAAGTCTAATTGGTAGAAACATTTATAAAACTGGTTTGATTCACTTATAAGGGCATGCCGTTATACCCCGGGGACGGGGCATATGGTCTGCTTTACTCTATATAAGCACTGCAAGTATATGCGCGGGAATAAGGTACGTTTATTAATATTTCGATTCAAATGCTTATTTTAAAAAAAGTAGTTGATTTTTAAAAATATATTTTTATGTTTGAATTTAAACAAGCGACGTTAATAAAATCTTGGATTTGAATAAATATTTTTATTTTTTAAAAATTAATAATAGAAGACATTTAAAAATAATAACATAAATATTTTAATAAAATAAACTTTGTACTAACATTTTATGATGTAACAATGCAATTTTTATATTAATTTAAAAATAGACAAATAAATAAGTTGATAATTGCTAACTCTTTTAAAGGCTATATAAGTTATATATTTTAAATATGGTCTTACTCCCATTTCGACCTCTTTGTAAACCAAGTATTAAAAAGTTATTTGTATCAAAATTGCGGCAAAAATATATAAATTGTGTTAATAAAAAGATTATTTTCGAATTCCCATAATTTAAGGAGTTATAAATAAAAAACTAATTTGCTTTTAAATAAGTTGTACTGTATCCGCTAGTACGCTTACAAGTTAGCAATTTATTATTTTTATTTAAAACTATTTACTCAATTATTACAAAAATTTAATATTTTAAAAAATAATGTTCTAGCTATAATCTAAAATCAATTAATGACTGATATGACGCCTCTGTCCGCCGTGTTTCGGACTTTTGTCTTCACTCTTCACATTAGGTTTTGGCCAAATTTTTGGGTGTTTTTTGGGTTTGAATAATAGATTTAATTTTTTGCTTTAATTGAGTGCTTGTATTGGCTGTCCAGCCCTTATCGTACAGTTGTTTTGCAAATAAGCCCAAAATGTTTCGATTGGACGCAATTGGGGAACATTTGGCGGGTTTAGAGACTTTGGCTATTAATTAATTATTTACTAATTAATATTTCAATAAATACTTTATTAAATCATAATTAAAATAAATTTTAAATTTAGTTTAATTTTTCATAAATTACGGTTAAACTTTTTATCATTTATTGTCCGGACTCTTTAATATAATCTTCAAATAAATGATAGACTTAATTGCTAATACAGTACAATTTATTTAAGAGCAAATTACTTTTTCATTATAACTCTTTAAATTATTGGCATTTGGAGTTAAGTTTTTTATTAACACAATTCATATATTTTTGTCACTATTTTAATGCAAATAACTTTTCAATGCTTAGTTTACAAAGAATTTATAAGAGTTAAATGATTTTATTTTAATTATAATAATTTTTGCGCTTGATAAATGTTTTTATAATTTTATTTTATTTTTTTATCAACATAATTTAATAATTTATATAATAAATATTTATACAATTTTTAATTAAACAAAAATAAATTATATTTTAAATACTATAACTTGTTTATTTATTAAATTAGTTTATACAGTTTATTATAATTTATACTAATTTATACAACTTATAGTTAGGATATTATAATTTATAAATGTGTTGATTTTTAAAACATGTTTAAATTTAATGTAAAATAAACAAAATTTTAAATAAATCCTAAAATTAAGAAATAAGTAGTCATACAATAAGCGCAATATTGATAGAACTCATAGTTATTCATTGGAAACAAATCCAAACAATAGAATCCAATGTCAGGTCCGGACAGCTTCTCAATGAAGGCCTGGACTTTGAATCGGTGCTGAAGTGAGACATTGTTTTTCAAACCGAATCTATACAACACTTCTCGGGGTTTATGAGCGGCGCTACTAATCAATGAGAAAAACCAATTCGTAATAAAACAAAAACCAAAAGCTTGAAAAACAAATAAGACTCCAAATTGTCGAACAATGTAATTAAAATGATTACTTTGTTTTGTTACTAATATTGCAGTAAATAAAACTTGGGGCGTTATTATGAAATAGATAATAAATAACATGTATTTAAACGTTGTATTCAACTCATTTGTTTGTTTTGATATATATCAAGTTATAACATAAGTAACGCAAACGCCTAGAGGTATTTGCTTAACATATTAAGACTTTTAGTATGTATTTGTAACTAAAGCAACTGTTTGAGAAAATTAAATACAGGAACGTCTATTTATAATAATTTATGCCAAAAAATTTTTAAACATTTTTTAAACATTTTCGATATTAAACATTTTATAAGATTGATACAAAATAGTAATTTAAAAAATTGAATAATTATACAAATATTAAACTGAAAACAAAAGACTAAAACATTTAAAAAAATTCCATAAATGATATCAAATCATAAGATATAGCGAAGTGTGTATACTGTATTAGAAAACGTCAACTGATGATAAGAAATTAACCCTCAGGCTTTTGCATTACTTTTGTTATAACTTGATAGTTGTGTTCATTGATTGATCGAATCAATTGAATTGAATTATTAAATTTTAAACTTAACTTGATTCTTTCATAAATTTCATCGTATTTATATTTTAAGTAAATTCCAGCAAATAGACTTGATAATAAACTAAACGAAAAAATAGCTAAACAATGTATAAAAAATAAAAACATAATTAATGACCAAAATAATATAATCCATAACGAGTGGCCAGTTACTTTATCAATAAAATATGCATAAATAATTATACCATTATAAAGCAAATTTGATGCTATTATTCCAAACCAAAATAATATTTTCATCATATGTTTTGTAAATAAATTTATAAATATAGCAAAACGTTTAAACTTAATTAAGTTGTTCAAGACAATTTTTTTATTTTTGATTAAATTTAAAAACCGCAATACATATAAAGTTTGTGTCATTTCTTGATATTGTATTAAAATTCCGCCCAATAATACGTCAAATGAATACATAAGAGCAAAAATATTAATCAGTGATCGATTGCCTGCTATTTGAGATAAATCATTTATTAAGATCCGAACCAATCGATTGTCGAAATAAGTACAAGCAAATCTTATAATTGACAGTAATAAAGGTAGTTTAAATAGTGAAACCAATAATACTCTCTTTTTATTTTTGTATCCAAGTTCATATTCATTTAAATTTTCCGATATTATTGAATACAAATTTTTAACAAATTTTATGCTTCGATCGATTCCATCTATTATTTTATTATTATAAATCTGTTTAGTATTCATAATAACAATAGGCATTATAACTTAAGTTGTTTACTTTTTAAAACCAAATAAAAATTTATTACGAATATTGTCGGTTTTATTCAAAATATTTTTATTTTAAAAATAAAATGTAAATTGCAAATATAATTTTCTAGCTAATTTTATCAAAATTAACATTATAAAACAATTATTTAAATGAATATGACTTAAAATAAAAAAATATATAATTATAATATTAAGTATAATAAACATGATTAGGTAAAAGATAATGACTAAAAATAATTTGAAATTCTAACAATTTTAGTACTAAAAAATGCGTTAATTACATCAATAAGTAATCAAATTTAATTCTGGTTTCATTAAAGTTTAAATTAATGTTTGAACTTTAACATTTGTTTACTATATTATTTTTAATGCTATTTACAATGTTAATAACATTGTTATTAATACTGTTATTTACAGTTATTTTTAAAGTTATAAATAGTGCCCTGACACTGGAGAAAAATCACGATATGAAAAAGAACTCCATAGAACCAGTATAAAGGTCAACAGATTTAACTAATGATAATAAAATTTTATTATATTTTTCTCTCAAATACATAAATATATATAAAGCTGCAATCAGATAAAACTTGTATCTCAAAACTTGTTATTTAATTATTAGTAGATTTTTGCCAATTAAAAACATTATATATATATAAATTATTTGATTTTAATTTATTTTTACACTTTTTAGTAAAAATAATATTGTTTTGTCTAAAGTGAATGAATACCAAAATAATACTTATTAAGATTTTTATTGTGATCTAAAAAACCCTTAAATAAAAAAAATAATTTTGTATAAATTGATAAAATAAAAAAATAATAATTAGACTTTAATTGCAATTTAAAACAATAATTAAGTGAAAATAATAGTGTTATAAATTTTAATAGTAATTTAGAAGCGCTTTTCAGTGAAAATCATAGTAAAAAATATTTATTTGTATATTTTAATTAATATTTATAATATTTTATTGTAAGATTAATTATAATTATTATTGTATTTTTCACAATTAATTTTATTTTAATAAAAATAAATAATTTAATAAATTAAATATGTCCTTAATTTTATAGTGACTAAGTAATGAACCCTTTCACATTGCAATTTCCCTCTTATATCAGAGCAATGGTTATAACCAGTGGTCGGGCTTTGCTACCTCCTCTTAATAAGTAATGGGACAAAATTATCACTTTTATAACATAAAATAAAAATTCGGGTAAAAACACAAAAAATACATTTTAAACATTTAAATTAACAGGCCATCAATTACGACAAATCCTTCATGTGTATCGCAAATTTTCTTCAGTTTTTCATCTTTTACACTATTTTTATTCATATTGATTTTAATTCAATCACTTTAAACAAAACAATATTATTTTTACTCAAAATAGACTTAAATTGTTTTAAATCGCAATTAAAATCCAAATATTATTTTCAATTTAATTCACTTTAAACAAATAACTATTTAATAATTTTTAAAACAATTTAGAAAAATAAGTTTTAACTGAATTTCGAAATTCAAGTTTATCAGCAATTAATACAAAACAACAGAAACTTTAGTGCTTATCAAATCATAACGTGAGTGGAATGCGCTTATCTTTATCTGAGCGCAGGTGTTAGTGAATAACCGGATTGTCTACGTTTAAAACTATGTTTCTAATGCAGTGTAACTCAAATGTAGCAAAGCCCGACTTCTGGTTATAACGTTAATAATAATTAAATTTTTGTTAATTAAGAAGTTAGAAAATTTTTTTTTCTGACTTGCGAGTTTAAATATTTGGCTATAAATTTGGAAAAACATTCACTTTAAAAAAATTTATGTGATTGTCTTTAATCATAATTTAAAAAATATTTTTAATTTAAAAACAAACCAGTTATAATTTTAGTTAATTAACTATGTCTAGTTTAAAAACGTTTTAAATTCAATAAAAATGAGTTAAATTACAAAATATTATAGTAAAAATGTTTGCTATTTTAGCCACATTTATATCTTTTCTAATTAGTTAAAACATTTTATCTCAACTTAAACCACAGTAGCTATAAAGGGTTTGACTGTATCTGATTAAAGACTGATCCAAATTTGTACGACTGATGTTGAGATCCGTTCCCTCAATATAGCGGTTATGGTTTGAAAGACAACAAAATATATTTGATTATTTTAATTCCAAACCATGCCCACATTTTTAATTAAAGTTTATTCAAATTGAAATTATTTTTATCTTTATTTTATAATTTAAAATAATGTTAATTACAATTGTTCAAAATATTGTTTAATTTTGTAAAATTAATATTGTATAAATGAAAAATAATTATTTATTTCAAACTATTCATTCGTTGTAATCAGCGCTTATCGGCCAAACCGTAATTATTGACCGGTTCGGCCAAAGCCCAGGAACTGCTGCCTAGAATACACTTCGAGGCACATCTGCCGGTTATCTCAACTATTCTGAACAATTCACTCAAACCATTGACACCATAACCACAACAACCTTTTTGGTCATCTGCTTCTAATATACTAACTGATTGGAAATTATCACCCGAGCACTTGCCCCCGGCTATTGTGCCGCATGCCTGACTCACTATATTACCTAAAATGCAAATACGTTTAAAATATAATTAAATTTGCAAATATACAGTATATACCGTTATTGTAGTTCTGGTTTATTGTATAATTATTTAAAGTAATTGTATCTTGGTTATTGGACTTAGTATACACAATGCCGTAGACAGGCTCTCCTTTATCGACAGTGGCTCCATTGCAGGTAAATCTACCCGGGTATGTTAGATGAAAATCAATCTGCTTAAGTTTTGAACCGGAAACACATACAAGTGATGTGTCGATTGATATGTCGACTTCGACTATAGGTGTGATCTCTAATTGGTTTTAATTAAGGAATTTATACTTGTTTAGATTATCTATATAGATTGGAATTTATTAATAAATTCTTATTCCATACCCATATCATACTCATTAGGCAGACCTAAACGCATTAATAAATTTATTATTTAATTAAAATTTGTATTAGTTTTTGTTAATTTGTAAATATATCAATTAAAAACTTACACTGGCATTGATTCACAGGTTTAAACTCCGGTTGCCATTCAGGCTCGGGATTCCATTTCGGTTTCGGTGATCTCTGACCGGTTTGTTCGCTCAGACATACAATACTAAAAATAAATAAAAATAATTGAAATTTCATTGTTTTTCAAAATTTATTTCTATAAATTAAGTATAAAATTGAGCTCAAATTGTTAGTTACAGTACTGAACACTGATTGAACATTTAATTATTTTATTGATTTTTTATATTAAATTTTTAAAATAATAAAAAGGTTTAAAATAAAAATTAAATTTAATTAGCCAGATTTTAAAAATTAAGTTATAAATAAACATTTGGCGTTCAAACACCTTTTATTTTATATTGCTAATTTAGTACAAATGTGTTTTAACTTTATTTTTTAGTTTAATTTTAAAGTACCCTAAGTTTCAATCTATTAGCCGCGGCTTATATAAAGCAAAAAGTAGAAAAAATAAAAGAAACTAACATTTTGTTACAGCTTATACTTGGTTTCAGCAAATACATGGATGTAATTTATTAAAAATGTATAAATTTAAAAACTTTCTCAATTATTAAAAATCATTAAATTCATCTTTTGATTCTATAATAAAACGTTCGAACAATCAAAGTTAAAAGTTAATGATTTAAATATGATTTTTAAATCTTTTTTGTTTTATTACTACAATCAATCTCGCTTAGTATTAACCCGTTTATAGTAAACAATATTTTAAAAATCAAGTTCAAATATAGTTTATCTTACTTAGAGTAAACTCGTTTATTGTGAACACCAGTTTGTCAACGATTTGCAAAAAAAAACAAATTTAAATAACGTAACGGAATTTAGAGTATTAATTATGTTTATATTTTTCAAATTTTATTTCCCGTTAAAAGCAAATTGTATTTTTAAATATTTTATATGATAATTAATTTTTCTATTAATATATATATTAATTTAAATATTTTATAAAATTTATTTGTAAATTAATTTTGAAATTTGAGAATAAAATGTAGTTTAGTAAAATTTTGTTTATAGTTTTAAAAAATAATTGTTATGTAAAATGTTATTTAATAGATTACATGTGATTGTGATAATATCATTATTGATTTATCTAATTATAAATTTTATGTACAGTCACGATTTAACGAAAGTCCCGTACAAAACCAAATTCAGGTAATTTATACTTAAGGCGAAGTGATCGATAATTTTTTAAATTTTAAACTAATATCACTTTTGAAAATTGATTTTTATTTCTTAAATTTATTTTGTTTTTATATAAAACACATGAATGACAAAAGTAATAAATAATACAAATAATCAGTGCGGTGCAATTATTAAGAGTTCAAACTTGTTAGTTAGCTTTTTTACTGTTTATTAAGAAATACAAAACAAGTTATCTGCAATGAATCGCAGGATTCACTGCAGATATATTGTTTTTTAATGTTTAATAATCAGTAAAAAAACTAACTAACACTTTTGAACTCTTAATAATTGCACCGCACTGCAAATAATCATAAGTTTTAATTAATTTATATAAATTTACTTTAAGTTTAAAAATGAATAATATTTTTAACATTAATATTTGCTCCAAAATCCCTGATTTGTAATAACAATATTAATGCGATTAATCATCGATTTATACAAATCATTTGAAAATCATTAGATTTTATATAGTTGAATGTTTAATATTTTGTTAATAGTTTAAATTTTAATATTCTTAAGTTTTTGTAATTGAATCATTGATTGGAAATAAAAATTATGTTAAAAAAGTGACATCAGCTTAAAATTAGAAAAAGTGTCAATCACTTCGCCTAGAGTATAAATTGCCTGATTTTAATTTTGTACGGGACTTTCGTTAAATCTTGACTGTACTCTTTGTATTAAGAGCTATTTGTTTTAGAATTTGTTAACACTTAGCAGGCTGCCCCAGTGGTTTTTTTTATCGCGCCGAGGGCTTCTCCCTGCACATTCGGAAGTTTCAACTCAGTCAGGGATCGTCACTTCACCGTCAGGTATGGTAACTCTGGATAGTGGTCACAGTTTTAAGAGCACACACCTGAACCGTATACATAATTTGTGGCTAAACCGGTCGTACAATACCAATTAACGGCGCTTGGTAAGCAGCTCGTGGTCGTCATGCTCCACCCAAACCCTATTAAATTTCTTAAAAGAATAATTAGTTCGGACGAGGTTTGAAGCCACTACATACAAATCCAATCAAAGTCGTCCGAAATATTTTGCTATATAACAGAACTATAAATAGTTTAGCTTGTACATTTTATATACAATTCTAAATTTTAAACTTTTATTAAGTATAAAATGATAACTATGTTTAAGTTTAAAAATGGAAAAACATACAAGTTTTTAATTTTAAACTTTGATAATAAAATTTAATCAAACTAGCATTTAATTGTCAAATCAGTAAATTTCAATAAAATTTATAATTATTTTATCGAATTATTATTTTAAACTTATGTTTCAATTAAAATATGTGTTATAAACACAAATTTAAAATAAAGTTTGTGAATTTATTTTAAGTTTAATATTAGTTTGAAATATAAATTGAGTATTATGAATATACAAGTTATCCTATTATTAAAATCAACATATATTTTTTTAATAGCAAAAAATTTCGGATGACTTCGATTGGATTTGTCTGTACCTGTCATTATTGGCGCAGTGGTTAAGGCGTTCGACTGTAGTTTAGTCTAACTTAACAAATAGATAGTGGGTTTAAACAATGTCCAAAGTAATTATTCTTTTAAAAAGTTTAATAGGGTTTGAAAGCAATACAATCAAGGGCTGGTTACCAAGAGCAGTTTATTTGTAATGTACGAGCGGTTTAGCCACAAACTACATATACGTTCAAGTGTGCTCTTAAAACTGTGACCACTTTCCAGAGTTACCAAATCTGACGGTAAAGTGACGATCTCTGACTGGGTTAAAATTCCCGGTTGTGCAAGGAAAAAGCCCTCGGCCGTAATTAATTATTTTTGTTAACGATTAATATAGTTTGTTTAAAATTATTTGAATTACACTGCCTTAGTCAAAAATAAATTTATAGTATAAAACTTAATCATTTAATAATATTTTCTTATAAAATATATACAGTATATATATAAAAGTATATATAGCTCCTTTATATTAAAGTATAAATTTTTTTAAACTAATACAAAATATATTTAACAATTAAGTTTTATTTTTTACATTTATGCTTGTAGAAGATAAACTACACATATAGTAAACTTAAATTTATTTTAAAACTTGATTGTTAAAATAAGTAAAAGTAAAACATTTATTAAAAATTTTTATTAATTTAATTAATATATATATATATATATATCAAGGAGCGAGAAGGGGAAATCAGGCAAAATTCCCTTAATTTTAAAATTTTGAATTTACCTCCCCCCACTAGCATTTGGTCCGAGAAAAGGTACCCCGCCTCGACGTTTTGCCGGCAGCTCTCGGCGGCCGGCAAATATTTTGGGTTTTTTGCCCAAAATTAAAATATTTTCCCCAAATTGGTGCTAAATCCAGTTAAATTGGGAAAAATTTTATCATAAATATATGGGCTTTTTAGCATTTTTGGAAAAATCTCCTTCCTTAGGTTTTTGGCCAAAATTTTGAGAAAAGGTCCCTCCCCTGATCCCCCCTGGAACGGCCGACCTTCTCGATCCCTGATATATATTAATACAATTTTCTAACAAATTTATGTTTTTATTTGAATTTAATTAATAAATAATTAGTAAACTCAATTTATTAAAGTCTGTCCAACTTGCGCATCCAACTTTTATACATGTAATAGATATAGATTGAATTAATTTATTAATAATTTAATTTATAAAACATCTGTTATTTTAAAAATTTTGAAAATTATTACAAAAAATGAACTTGATTCTGATAATAGTTTTTATTTTTTTAAACAAAATATACGTCGAATGTAATGACTGTAAAACAGTTTGCAAACAAAATAGCAAGTGTTTAAATTTATGCGAAGGAAAAACAAATAATTCAATTGAAAATCCAATGAGCTTGCCCCATTGCGGGCTTGCCAATTTAGATAATATACAATCAAGAATTATCGGTGGTAGAAGAGCACAAGATCATGCTTATCCCTGGATGGTCTCTATTCATATGCAACGATCGAAATATATCGATTGGATAAATGAATCGCCACTTAATTTAACAGAAAAAGATCTCCACTTTTGTGGTGGAGTTATAATTAATAAAAATTTTATTTTAACGGCCGGACATTGTGTGTAAGTCATAAATGTTTTAAAAATTAGTTCTAATTTAGAATAATTTGATATATTTTTAATTTAATTAAATAAAAATAATTTAATTAAATTTAAAACTGCTAGAACAAATGTCTGATATTTTAACTTAACTAGAAACTAGTAATTTATAAGAAAGATCATCCAAAAATACATCTAATTTTAACAATTTAAACTTATCCCCCTAACATTTGGTCTACAAAAAGTACTTTCCTTATACGATTTGCTTGTTGCCAAAGGCAGCCGGCAAATTTTTTGAGTCTTTGCATTAAAATTTTTTTTAATTTTTCTAAATTTGTGGTTAATTCAGTTAAATTGGATAAAATTTCATCATAAATAAATGAGTTTTTGAGCATTTAAAAATTCCTTCTCTGATACTCCCTTAGGATTTTAGCCAAAATATTTAGAAAAATTCTCTTCTTGATTTCTTTGATTCGACTGACCTTATGATTAATAAGTTATAAATTTCTGCTTGAAACCTCTCAAAATTAACAATATATTTAAACCTTATTAATAAATAAGTTATATATTTTTAAAACTTAATATGAATTGCGTTTTATATTTAATTTAGCTGGTATAATGTATTCTATCGACTATTAGTCGGTACAAACAAATTAGATTTTAATGAAACAAACAAAAACAATTACGAACCAGAACATTTGTCAATTCCTGGAATTTTATACAAAGTATGGGGAAAATCACATCCAAATTTTACCCTGTACGACCTCTACAATGACATTGCATTGATTAAAACCGCAAAACCCATTGAATTCGAATTAGAAAACAATCGGTTTATTGTGAATAGTATTTGTTTACCGAAAACTGGTTTTGAACCGAAAGGTTTGGCAACAATTAGCGGATGGGGTGAAACAGTACCCGGATTAGGCTCATTCTCAACGCCTTGGTATTTAGAAGAGTTCACTGAAGTGGTTCTCACTAATCATCAATGTCAAAGAATGATTAATGAAACACGTTACTATCATAGTGATGGTACAATATCTGGTGCATATTTTGAACTTAAAAGCTATCAATTATGTGCAACGGCTAGCTTTTCACCCGGAGTTGCTGGATTCTTCGGCTTTAAAGGAACTTACCGAGGTGATTTAAGTAAATATTTTAATTTTTAAACTTAATGTTTGATCAAATTTTTAGGCGATGATGGCTCTCCTTATATTCAGTATCTAAATGGCAAGGCCTATCTAATTGGTCTGAGCAGCTGGTGCGATTTTTTATTGATAGATCCCTGGGAGATTTTGACTCGAAATACTGAATTTAATGATTGGATTGAAAAAACAATAAAATTGAGTTTATTTGAACTTTAGTTTTAACATTGCTGATAATGTTGATAATAAAACTTGGAAACAAAAATCTAAAATATTTAAACGACGTAATTGTTTGACTAAACTAATTGTTTTTTCTGAAATTTTTTGTTTATTTTGAAAATGTTTTTATTACTGATTTAATTACTGCAATCAATTAATTTTTGTGTTATTTAACAAGAGAATGTTTATATCTAAATTATTCGAAACCAGCCGTCGCCAAAATTAACTTTATAGCTAAAAACGAAATAACTTAATGATCCTTGATTATTTTACCAAGATTTTTTTTATTGCAACTATGGAAAAATTTCGGATCTAACGGATTATTAAAAGTTTGGAGTATTAACACATTGGAACTTGTTAAGATTAAAAAACAAAAATAGATACCAACAATTATTCTTAGTAATCATTAATTTGTAAATTTTAAAATTCTTGTTTTAATTTTTTTTAAATTAACCAGTTTATATTTTTTAAAAATATTTATAGATTGATAAAAAAAATTCCATAATTGCAATTTAAAAAATTATGATAAAATAATTAAGGATCATTCAATTTTATCGTTTTTAGCCAGAGATCGAGAAATTCTGCTAATCCAGGAAGGATCAGGGGAAGGATTTATTTTGAAGATTTTGGGCAAAACCTAAGAAGGAAACAGGGAGGGGATTTTTCCAAAAACGTTCAAAAACCTATATATTTATGATAAAATTTTGCTTAATTTAACTGGATTTAAACCGGATTTAGCACTAATTTAAGGAAAATCTCAAGGGGGTTCCTTTTCTCGGGGGGAATAAATCTGAATTTTTAAAATCAGGGAGAATATTTGCCTGATCCTCCTCTTATCAATCTCTGTTTTTAGCTAGCTATAAAAATAGTTTTGTCGACGGTTGTATATTAGCAATTTTACACTTTTATAAATAATCTAATACTTAGTAAATATTATGTTAAATTAAAATTCTACATCTAATTGTAAATTTTGTTAATATTTTTAAAATAAAAAACAATATTTATCATTTAATTATTAAAAATATTAAATTTTTTTACTTAGATAATTTCGTTTTATTTTTAAACATAAATATAATTAATTTTAAATTCTGAAAATTTAAAAATACATTTTAAAATTAATTATTATAAAAAAATTTAATTAAAAATTAAGTTAATATATTATCTTTAAAAAAATTAAAATGTTATAATTTTTAGCGTGAAAGCTACTTTTATTCAGTTCTAGATCTAGAACAAATAAGAAAGGAAGATTTAATTTTGATTATCTCTAGTTAATAATTTAGGCTTTATTTTGCAAAAATACAATATAAAAATGCATTAAAACTAAACTTTAATTCAAAACAATTAATGTACTTTAGACTTAGATTTGCATACTTTTTGTACACTTTTTGGTTAGAGCAGTTAATATTAATAATGAACAAACAATTTATTATTAATAAATATATAAGTTTAACAATTAATAATAATATAAATGCAAATGCAGCTAAGTGTATATATAGTAAAAATATTTAAAATTATACTTAATCCAAAATTTAAGTTTTATTATTGATATTGAAAATAAACGTATTACTCCCCTTCCGATGGAGATGTAAACCAAGTATTGAGAATTTACTTGCGCCAAATTTTGCCAAACATATATAAATTATGTTATTTATAAAATTATTTCCGAATGCACATAATTTAAGGAAATATAATTAGAAACTAATTTGCTCCTAAATAAGTTATACTGTATCAGCTAGTGTGCTTAGCATTGATCTGGAGTATATAGCATATGTGACTATATAATTTAGACTTCAAATTAATGCAATGCTTAATATCTAATACAATACAACTTATTTAGAAGCAAATTAGTTTTTAATTAAGTTATATTTTCTTAAAATATGGGCATTAGAAAATAATTTTTTAATTAACATAGACTATATATTTTTGGCACAATTTTGGCAAGAACAGCTTTTCAATATCGGGTTTATATCCCCATTGGAAGGAGAGTTAGATATTAATATATAAATACTTAATTATTAGAAAACAAAATGCATTTAAAAAATTGGAGTGTACAAGTACTCATTAACATGACGTAAGTTTCTACCCCGGGCCATTCTTAAGTAACCGTTTTCACCCCATTTGGTTCCCCAACTGTTTTTGATGACCGAGTAGTTTGATCCCCAACCGACGAGTGTCACTGCATGGGAAGCTGTCCATCCGTTCGAGTCGCCGGTATTTAGAATACCACCCCTTTTGGCAGAAAGTTATTAAATATCTACGAAAATATTTTTAAATTTTAAATTACTTATAAGAGGAAAAATCATAGCCTCCGGCGTCAAACATGAGAGCCAAAGGTCCGATACTCAGAAGCGCGGACATAATTTCTTCATCTGAGCAAGTTGATTGACCGGCTGCTCGGCCCATCATTTTATAGCCGAAAATTTTAGCATGGTAATTGTTAGGATTGTCTTGACAGTTTTGTGGTTGGCCTACATATGGATAGACGCTGTTTTTTTCAATACCGGCTTTGACGACGTAATCGAGCGCTACATTAATATACACTCCTTTGCAATCTGTGTACATACAATCAACAAGCTGTTGTTCCGATAATATAAGTTGCTTGTTTCTATGTAACAGGTATTGCGACTCTACCATTGCAACCGTTGCAAACGCCCAACACGAACCGCAGTTTTCTGTATTTTTACGTAATTAATTTATAGGACTTTCTGTCTACCTGTGACCCCCAGTAATAGACCCCTGGTCAGTTTATTTGAAATGTTTCTATTTATTGCTTTTAATATCAATACAGTAAGTTATATTAAAAGATATTTTAAAATATTTTCACTTTAAAACCTGTAATGAAGTATTGAATACATATCTAAATTGCTCTCTAATTTAATGTGTGTCCGATCTGACGCAAAGCGTATCCCCTGTAAAGTCAAGACCTATGCCTTTAATAGTGTGATTGCGTAGTGCTATACACCCGACCGCAGGATTGAATATTCGGTTTTTAGTAGAGCCCAAAGGCAACAAAAATCAAAAATCACTATTTTTCGTTGTTTTCGTCACTTAAACAAATTTTCTTTAATAGTATAATAATAATAATAATTATTATTATTATTATTTTCAAATAAAATTTGGGGTTGTTCTTTGTAAAACATACTTTACACCAGAGAATCGCAACATCTTATAGTTCAAACTAGTTGATTAACAATTTAACTGTTTGTTAAACATACAAAAACAATATATCTGCATGGTCCAAAACTTGACCATGGTGAACATTGCAGATATACTGTTTTTGTATGTTTAACAAATGGTATAAAAGTTAACAAACATTTTGATTTCTTATCTTTTGCGCATTGCTGCTTTACACTGTTAGCTACAGTATATAGTTTATAAAGTCTTTATATTTTAAATGAAATTTGACAAACTTTGATTTTTAATCGGCGTAACTATGCCTTGATCTCTCCAGTCAAATCTGTTCGGTAAATAGGCCTTGATGACGGCAACATAAACATTTGTTTGGTATCTGGTTGTAAAGTTTTGAAAATCCTGCAAACCAGGTAATGGCATGGTGAATGTTCGTAAATATTCTTCGTTTGTCTAAAAGAATAATTTATAAATAATATACTAAAATAAAATAAATAAATAAAGTTTGAATTAAATTAACAACAAATTACGTGCCATATCAGCAAACTGAGTGACGCCGACCTCATAAGTCGATTCATTCCTTTTGTACAATTGATTGTGTTTTTGGATAAACTCTAATCGATTCAAAAAATTGAATTTTCGTTTCTCCTCTTCTTCTGTCGACTCATAATTTCTGTGATGTTCTGTCTATAAAAATAATTTCAAATTTTAAATAAACAAATTATGGAATTGTTTGCATTACTTTGAACTTGTTAAATTCATTGACAAACGTAGAAAAGCCTAACTGAACGGCATAGTCGGCAACACTCTTAGCATTGTTTGCCCGAAACTCCTCATAAGTCTCGGCTAATGCCAATTCAAACAATGCAAACAATACTAAAACTTTCATTATTTTTGGCTATTATGACAGTTTTCTGCAGAATTAAACTAGTTTTAGAATTTGATCATATTTATATCCAGTACATTTTTTGAATACGTGATTCGAGCTCAAAAAATATAGATTGTCATATTTTTGTCACATTTGATAAGCAATTGAAAAACAAGACTAAAGTGTATTCTTATAAATTTGTAATTAATAAATTGTTTGACAAGTATTTTATGCAAATTTATATTATTGGCTGAATTAATGTCCAAAGTTGATATTTAATTACTTTTATTATACAGTATGTTATAAATACTAACTTATAATTTTGTTATCTTTGTTATAATAACATTCCAGAATTAAGTTCCCATCAAATTGCATGTATTATTTTAACATAATTTTGTCTAAATTGTTATTTTTAATTATTTTAAATAAATATACATTTATGCAGTAAACCAGAAATCGAGAAGGTCGGCCGATCCAGGGGGAGGGGGATTGGGAAAGAGATTTTTGTCAAAATTTTAGCCAAAAACCTAGGGGGGATCAGGGAGGGGATTTTTCCAAAAACGCTCATAAAACCAGGGATCGAGAAGGGGGGGGATCAGGCACAAGT
>JAQFXP010001227.1:0-20649 GCA_034693685.1 Belba bartosi
TGCCAATGATTTGATTTAATTTATATATTCCCGAAAATAATTCATAAGTCATTTATTCAAAACACAAAACTGTTTTTGACTTCAACTTAGTCTTCATTTATCTGAACTGTTTTGGAATTTCATACTTAAAAAATTGAAAACAACTCAAATTCCTAACCGATAACAAGCCCTAAATTTCTGGTTTTTGAGTTTGAAATCCTATTATATCTGAAAATTTGTTTTCATTCACTCGAGTCTCAAATTTTTGCGAATGAGGCAAACAATTAATTTTATGGCTTTAATTGATACAATCAATCAATTAATTAAATTTTCTAAAACTGTTGCCGTAGTAGAGATTGGAACGAAATATGTGAATTCAAACCATAAATAACTTTCGAACCCAAGTCTCACTGGAATTGAATTTGTGATCTCTTTCTGCGATTCTCATGGCTTTGAATAAAATAGTTATAAAATTTAGTTTTTGCCGAAAATTGAAATACATTGCACTGTCTTAATAGAATAGCAGGGACAGTTTTATATTATACATACACTGATTCATTGTTCTGTTATTTGATTTGAATTATCGGTCTTTCAATTATGGCGATTGTTGTTTGAGTGAGTGAGTGAGTGAGAGAGAGAGAGAGCAAGGAGAGAGAGAGAGAAAGAGAGAGCAAGGGAGAGACAGAGCAAGAGAGAGGAGAGAGATCGACTATATCTGCTATACCCACTGTACTGTACAGTATGTCTGACCATGTTTGTATATACTGTATATTCCGGTATATATTGTACAGTATATAGTGTGTACAGTCTTATACTTTATACGTTATATACAGTAATAGTGGCGAAGAGAGCAAAGTATTGTCAGATTTATGTTCTTCACAATGGCTTTAACCACACATCGATGCTTAGAGAAACCAAAATAACACAAATCTATGCAATACTGGAGTACTGGTTGTGTTGCTTCTGCATGACGTGTTTGTGGCACCTAATCAGGTTTGGCTGCACTACCAGAGCCAGACCATCAGACCATCGGCAATATAGCCCTCAGTATTACTAATTACGCACTAATAACTTTGTCTGAAATAAAATCGATAAAATCTAGTTTAATGTAGTGCTCCGTAACTTCAAACCCAATAGCAGACACAGCTAACAATTGGTACAAAAATTAACACAAAAACAATACAAGTTATGATAATTGGTCAACAGATTTATGTCGATTCAATTTTTCGCATGTATTGGCACTGAACAGTGAACACCTATGCTATCATTTCTAAGCTTTCAATCCAACTTTATCTTCTAATTTGTATTCATGTGACGCACAGTTGCCTTAATATCTAATATTAACGCAAATTATAAAAATTATATTTTCAAACTATTTTTTGCAAAAATATCTCATTAAACCAAATACTGGTTATTTGTTTGCTTATATCACTACTCATACAAACCCGACTCTGCTCTGCGTTTAGTTTTTTTAAGTTTAAACTTTTATTACGAAAAATATTTGAAATCACAAAAGCTTACCAAAAATGTAAGAAAAGCCAACATTCACACATTGCCAATGTGGTCAATCTAACCTATCAGACTACAGTAGTCTCCTTATTACTGTGCAATTTATACTTCCTCGATCGCCTTACCATTCACTACTTGCCCTTACAATTGATTATTTATGCGCTACCCGTTCCTCACATTCGATATGTACTCATATTTGTGGAACAGAGCGGCATTGAAGAGAAAAATAATACACATTTTGTCTGAAGATATTCTATGAGTACTAATAATAGTGGAGGTCTACCACTGTTATAGCCAGTATAGCCGGTATGACTAGTATGGCTGTAAGGTTTACAGGTTTGGACGGATTTCAGTTTTTATGTCTTTTTCTTAGTTGAGATTATTTTTTAACGACTAATTCATGCAAATTGGACAGAGAGGACAAATAGATAAACAGACAGACAGACCGATATTGTTTGTGAAAATCATAATAAGCGTAATACTGATATAAACTAATGGAAATAATCAATTGATTAACTGAGTTATGTCAGAATAGCTGAGTTGTCTCTAATTAAATATTTTAAAGAAAATTCTTCGGAAATATACCTAAAGGGAAGTTTGTCTTGTTTAAAATATTTAGGCATTTGATATTGCCGCTCATAGAAAAATGTTTGTTTATAGAATTGAACTTGCAAAAATAGCTGTGAAATATTAACAAACAGATTTTTGTATATATTGTATAATTAATAATAATCAAAAATAATACAACAGAATAGTCGTTAGAGTTGGCAATTATAACTAATTAATGTAAAACTTTAGTATATTTTGTTATTTGAGTTGAATAAACATTTGAGCAAAAGTCCATTTTGTAATTTCAATGATAAGCATCTTCTGGTTGTGTTTATTTGGTAGACCTAAACCTGTAACTGACATATGTTTGTATACAACTGAACAGAACAGACATCCGTCCGCTATCTCAAGACAATCGATTTGGGATCACCTCTTAGTCTCTCTCTCCCCTGCTCTCTCTCTCTCTCTCTCTCTCTCTTGCTCTCTCTCCTGCTCTCTCTCTCTCTCCCTCTCTCTGCTGTTGTTTAAATACCGAACTCTTAAACTTAGTGTTTGTTATCTTTGATTCTTAAGTTTGAAGGCAAGCAATGTTTTTTGCTAGCTATCCCTTACTCCCTACTCTTCCAAAGCTCGACTACAATGTAATTGAGTATTTCTGAGCACTTTTATTATGCCTGAAGGCACTGGAAAACGATCCATCCGTACATATATACAAATTTGTTACCCTCTCTGGTAATTGACTTTTTGTTGAATCGTAATAAGCGGCAGTCATTCGATGAAGAAGTGCACACAATATCCAACACTGTATTCAACTTCTTGCTGAACTCAACTTTAAATTTGAAAATAACTCATTCGGTTCTCTGGGCGGATGGGTTCGGTTCAAATGTTAATTTTAAAAGCAATGCAACAAAACATAATACAAACGTGAAATACAGCGAAATATTAGTGGAAAATATCAAATATATAAAACACAAAAAAAAACTAATAAACTTATAGAGCGTTTCAATAAATTTATATTCTTTTCAAATATGAGTGACAGTAGAGTAGAAGTGAAGAAATGGTTAATATCTGTAAAAATATAGAGCTTTTGAGTGAAGAGTAAAAGTAAAATCATTTAGAGTTATGTTGACAACTGTGCGGCGAATTTGGTCATCAATTGCACACTTGGGACAAATCCTAGTCTTCTATGATGGCGATTGCCATTAGATTTATTTTCTTAGTGTCTCTCTTGCTCTCACACAATATTTGTCGGTTCTGTCGGCTCAGTTGGTTATGCACTGTCCTTGGTTCTCTCCCTCTCTTTTCCTTTCCCTCTCCCTCTCCATTTGAACGCCGCTGGCATTCCTCTCATCCTCTCTGAGCACTGGGTTCTCACCGAATGGTAGCAATAAAGCAGACGGAGTGCTGACTCTCCAAATACGTGGCTTTCTATTGAATTTTTGTCAAAAAATTTGGCCTAAAATGCATTTCTATTTTTACATCGATATGTGGGTAATATTTATGCTCTTTTCCCGTCCAATCAAAAGCATTAATCGCCAAAACAATTATTTTCTTTTGATTTAAACACTTAATTCGAAATTTAAAAGTCAAATACCGCCCAACCGTTTACAACATTTATAGCATTTATGATAATAACGCTTCGGTTTCATCGAATCATATTTATAAGAATCAAAAGTCGGCGACATTTGTCTAATTGCATACTAAGGCAAACGAATTACTCGATTTATACATTTGATTGCCGTTTAAACCCTCGCCACTAGAATGAGTTCGTCCCATCCACTTTGGCACTGGCACAGGCACTGGTATGTCTTGTCTGTACCCGTAGCTGTCTGGAATCGGTCATTGATGTGATTAGCAAAGGAAGTCAGACTTGAGTCTTACGAAACCAATTTCGACTCAAGACTCCAACGACTGAAAACTTGCAGATGTTTTTTGCAGAGCTTTTAAATTAGGCTTATATTGCTATCAATTAGTCGCTACTTGTTTTCGCCACTCTATTCCTATCTATTCTATCGCTATCTCAATGAATATCAATGAATATTTGCTTAAAGTTTAGTCCACTCTCTCTGTATATTCATAAATAAAACATTACTCTTATATTGATATCATTTTTTTATTTGTCAAACTTCACCAAAAAAATAAATATAAATCGTTTTGAACACAAGAACATTCCTTGACATTGACTCAGTTAACATGTTATACATCCAATAACACTGGTATTACTATCAATAGACCACTTCCTCCAACCATTACAACTAATGCAGATTTTTTTAACAATTGATTTGTGCGGTTGTGTTGAAGATTTGCAGAGTGTGTCCCCTTTGTCCCCTCCGATCTCTCTCTCTCTCTCTCTCTCTCTCTCTCTCTCTCTCTCTCTCTCTCTCTCTCTCTCTCTCCCACTTTCTCGCTCTGGTCTTCACTTTTAACTATTTTGCTTTTGATAACGTGTCTGAAAACCAGACACATACGACCCCAAAATATGGGGTAGTGTTGGCACAAACCCTAATATAATGAGAGAACCGAACCGAACCGAACATACAGTGCTTTGTGTTCTTTTCGCTCAATGGTCTTTCCCAAAGAAAGATTAGACTAAAGCAAAGTATAGAATAGCAAAAATAAAATAGCATAGCATATGTCATTGATCACATTGATTGAATAAATAACATATGCTCAGGTAGTTTCTGTTCACAGACTGTGTAAGACCTACTCGTAGTGTACGACAAGCCGTTTCATTCACTCATTTTGTCGACTTTACAAACTAACGCATAATAAGCAGTGTATTGATTCCTTACTCTATAGTCTGTATATATATCATATCTGTATATATCAGTCTTCATATCAGATATGTTTAATCAATGGTCCAAATAAACAGACAATTGATCTCTAAAGTGCCTCAATTGTGGCTTTGAGGTCATTTTTATGATTTGGATCAGAAAACATACCTTTTTGGATTGTGTTGGTTTAGTTTTTAATCTATTGTTTAATGTTATAGAAAATTACTTAAATGAAAAAAAAATTGAACATCAATAAATATAAAATCTTAATTATTTAATAAACTTTAGTAAGATGCATTCGAATAAATTTAGAAATAAAGTATAATAAGCGTTAAGACAAATAAATTTTCTGACATATTTTTAAAATTGGTATTTTTCTTAAATTTTCATTTTACTCAAATATTATATTATATTTAGGTTACATTTAGATAAATTTTTAAAATAATATTCTCACTTATTAAATATTCTCACTTATTAAATATTCTCAATTTAATTCAATTCTATAGTCAGCGTTATTGCCGTATTTAAATATTTCTAATTTACACCAATAATAATAAAAAGTGTTGAATTGTATTGAATCAAAATATAATTGTGAATAATATTTCCAAAAGGTGAGTAAGACTCCAGTTTTAAATAATAGTAAAAAATCATATCCGAAGTAAAGCGATTTTCACTCAAAGTAAAATTTTAAATTATTCAAAAGATAAAAAGATTTAAAAATGCTGAAAATTCAGTGCCGATACTATTATAATGTGATTGGTTTAACTTGAGTAATGCAGTAGAAAAGTTCAATAAGCAAGACATAATGGACGCACATATTCTTCATTCATATTATAACTACTTGTTCTTCCATACAATTTCTTGAAGGGAGAGCTTATTCCGCCCTTTTTTGCTAATACTTTAACATAAAGTATGCAAATCGGCTCAAAGTATAAACTGACCCAAAGTACCGACAATACCGACTATACCGACAATACCGAGAGTCGCGAACCTGTTTGCTCGCAAACACAGTCTGTCCTCACACTCACATAGCTGGTCATTGAATTGCAAATAATGGTGCTTTTGGAGTATTGTTAACTTATCCTCTATAAACCAAATGTTAGCCATACATACAAACCAATTATTCTGGAACCAAAAATTTATTGATACCTAAAATGAAATAATTTTAAAATTTTCTATTGCTTTCGAGTTTGTACAGAATGATAGACCAACTGTTATAACTTTTAACAGACTTAACAGTATACATATTGGATACACTACTCTGTATACACCTAACAAATACATTATTATGTTTGGTAGATACCAGTGCTGACACACAGTACGCCATTCGGTGTGTTGAGCATAGCCTGCATTAATCTATTTATATTCCAAACAATTAAGGAAATGTAAACGCATTTATTAGTGAAAAGTCTGTAATTAATTGCAAGCTCAAATACTCAGTATATGCAAACTTGATCTCTGCTTAAACTCATTTTTTAGATTACATACAAATTTGAGTCAAATTTAGTGTAGAAAAAAGAAACATTTATTATTTGTTTTTTAATTAAATTGAATTAATTGCGAATACATATAGAGTGCACATAAATACATATTCTTTATATATTTATTCATATATTTATTTAAAACGAATCAATTATGATAATGAAGAGTGAATTTAAATATTGAGTTTTGCTGACGAGATGTTTCGACGTTTCAATGTTTTACTTTCTTTCAGTTCTATCCAGTCATAGCCCATAAGAAAGGAATTGATGTTTAGATGTTTTGCTTATATTTGCAGTTATATTACTAAAGGAAACATTTATCTCGAAGTAATAAAACCAGACTTTGAATAACAAGTTTTTAAAATTAAGTGTAACTACACTACAAATTACTTCCACGTCTTCCACATCTCATAACAATTATTTCTCGGAATCCTCTTTCCCTGAACTTTGGTTTTGCATTCACTAAACATTCAATTAATCAATTGAATAGCATTTCAAACATATTCAATATCAAAGGGTTCCCACGTCTGGCGAGTCAGTTGTCTTCAAAATTCATACTAATATTATACAGTTTAGTCGTATCAATCAATTTCTTCTCAATAATTAGTTTCCAAATTATTAAATTCAATAATAAAACGTAAATTGAAATTAACTCTTAATTTAAACTAATGTCAAATTGATATTTCTTTTTGATTTATTGCTTGCATCGAAAGTACGAACAAATGAAGTCATTATAACAAAAATAATTTAACTGATTTTAAGCAATTTCAGCTAAATTTTCAATTTAGTATAATTCAGTGTATTTTAAACCATTAATTCTGAGTTAATGGAAGCAATTAATTAAAAAAATATGTTTTTCCAGAAAACATACTTGAAATGAAAATTTAATTAAAATCTCTAAATAAATATTTATTTTGTGTAATATATTTAGTGAAAGTCTTAATAGTAGTGATGTTGGGATCGAAGCACATGTATGTGATGTGCAATGATTCAAACAATCTATGATTTATAGTAATAAAAGTGTGAAATAATAGAGTTTATTTGAGTTGCTTTTCTCACATCAATGGGCTTACATCTATAACTAATACCTTATGTTACAAATGCGAAAATTTCTCACCAATGCCCTGGAGTGGCATTCACTCAAACTCTTGAACAAAGAGTAAATCTCATAAAAGTATATTTCCTTCACTCGTAAGTAAATACGAACAACATCTTACAAATGCATAAGTGATACAAAAACTTGAATCAAATTCTATAAATTTTTTTTAATCAAAAAGAAACAAAAAATCGAATGTTATGCGGAAATAATTATTTGAAGTTTTCCAACTATTACCAAGTTAAAGCAAGTTGTGGCAAGCCAAGTTATACCAACTGCTATAATAGCATTTAGAAGAATCATTCATTTAAGCAGTCAATTGGCATTATATTTTCCAATTCGTGCTCTCTCTCTCTCTCTCTCTCCCTCTCTCTCCCTCTCTTTCTCTCTCTCTCTCTCTCTCTCTCTCTCTCTCCCCTGCTCTCTCTCTCCCTCCCTCTCCTGTTCTTTCTCATTTTAATAAATCAGAACTCACTGGATGTCTGTCTTTTGTTAAGTTTGTTTAGTCTCGTTCTCCTCAATCAACTCATTTCATAATATTAATATCTGTTATTGAAATTTTTTATTTATAAATCTTAAAATTGAATTCATTGAAATAGTAGTATATTTTTATGTTTTCAAAGAATTATTGTTTCCAAACTTAATTGCAAATAATTGATAATTATTTATAATAAACAAGATACTCTAATAACATGCACGTTTCATGTAAATTGTCAATAATTATAGATTTTTAAAATTTTGTTTAAATGCTAAAATAAAACTAGACTTAAAAATCAATCGTTTGTATAATATGCAATCATTTACTCTGTAGTTACTCTTCTGAACTAAACTATTATTCCTGGAATTCATATATTTAGTAAATTTATATCAAAAGATGAGTGCAATGAATCACTTGATTTATCAGTTCAGTTGTCAAGTATTGAACATGTTGAGAGTTGACATAAGCAATGTGTTATTACAATTAGTGGTGAACTCGATTTCAATTTAAGTGTGGGTTAACTCCATTTACTTGATTATAGATATGCATAAATAGCTTATCAAAACTGACGAGCCTGTTGCAGGTAAAAATGTGCACTTTTATTCCTCATAATTATTTACATATTTTCGCATTTTATTTAGTATTAAAAAGTTCCAAATCTTATCTTGCTTACTTGAGTTTGGCATAACTTGATATAAGGAAGCGTAAGATACTGTAGAATAATGAGAAAGTATTATTGAAAAATAGTTTAATTAAAATTCCTAATCATAATTCACACGAATTAGCGTTTCAAAGTTTCAATGTTGGTATTGTGTTGGAATTAATTTCCTTGTCAGTTTTTGGGTCAACACTTTTGAATGAAGCCAAACATTCTTCACTTTTCATACTTTCCACAGTTTTTCACTGGTTTTCTCAACTAAACAAAACTAAACACAAATTAATATCAAATTGAGGACTAGGACTAGCACTGGTATCAAATACATTAACCCCAAAGTGTCGTTCTTTATAATTGGCCTCAAAGTGAAAATGAATTGAGTTTTACTATTTTGCCTTTTGTTAGCTCATCATTGTGTTGTGTGTGTTGTGTGTGTTGATAGTATGCGTATTATTTATTTAAAACTCTATTTCATTCTCTAAACAAATCTATTTTTAACTAATTTTTTTCTCGTATTCTTAGGGCAAAACTTCCTCTTTCGCTCAATTACTGCATTTTTGTGCCCAAAAAGCCAAAGAGTATTTAATTTGATTAAGTCATTACGTAATAAAGCAAACTTTGCTCTCAGTTGTAGTTGAGAAGCGAATCTATTCGCGAGTAAATAACTCTATCGATCAATACTTGTTTAGTGTTTAGGCTCTTTAGCATACGTTACACATAAATGAATAACAAAGTTGACTAAAATGCTGATACAATACAATACCCCGACTTCTGTTGTCTTATCATTTTTCAAAGGTATTCCAAAAATTTTAATTAATCTCTCTTTATATATACAATACAATACAATATAATAACTACAGTATATACACAATACTATATTAAAGAGACAAAATTTTAAAGAATTTTAGTCGATATGAATTTTAATTAAAGTATTTCAAAACAGAGACAAATCTAATAGATTTAATCTATATCAAGCATATTAGAAATATATCTTCTTCTGCCTAGAATAACTTCTGTGTTAAACAAAATTATTAAAGTTAAGCAAAATTTGAAATAGCTAATTGTACTTTATATTATATTATTTTAATTTTTATTGTTTTGTTTAAATAAATTTTAATTAAAATTATTTATCTTTTATTATTTCATCAATTTTAATCAATTGACTGAAATGTATAAATTGAAAATTTCATACTTGATAAAAGCAATGAGTTTAAAACATTTTTTAATTTTAATTTTGTTTTAATGTTCTATAAAAAGTTATATGATATTTATTCAAAAGAATATTTATGCATTTAATTAAAATAAAACAATTAAATTTGATCTTTGTTTTAATATTGCTTAACGCTCTCTAGTGTATGCTTTTGATCAAAAAATTTAGCATTTGTTTGACTGTAGTTTATAACTACTTAACTGACTAACTGTATAGCTTAATATTGAAATCTATAAATAACTTGAATATTGACTTTAAAAATGCGGATGAGATAAAAATGCCATTTATTTTATTATAAAGTTTATAAAAGAAAATTATATTCAAAATTAGTTTATTTGTTCATTTAGTTATATTTATTGTATTTGAATTACATTGCAGTAATATTTGTTATATAATCTCAATTTTCACGACTACAACAAAATACACTTTAAAAGACTGCAATCAGAGTCAATCTGAACTATTTTTATGGATTCGTGCGTTAAAAATAATAAATAAAATGCTCGAAATATTTATGCATTAAGCGCTTGAATATTATGTTTTGTTATGTTTTGGATTACAATTATTATTGAGTTGCTTCAGAAGTGCTCTCTTCTCGGACTGGTATGTCTTATATGATGTAGTAAATCGGATCTCACCTAAAAACCAACTCAAACACACAAATAGGTAATAGACAAAGAAATTACTCGTTTGTACTGTCGACTCGACTCGTCTTAATCGCATACTCTCTATACTTTCTGTACTCTTATACTCTCTATACTCTCTATACTCTGTACACTCTATGCAGTAAACCCTTCGCCCAAAAACCAATTACCGATAATGTGTTGGAAAGAGTGTTCACGCGATTTGCGATTCACTAAAAGCGCTTTAATTCCGAAGCTTTGAGACAGTTCTGACTCAAGAGTACAGTAGAGACTCTAAAACAGTACAATAGCTATTATAATACTGTAGATGTGTTCACGTCTTCATATTTGCCGCAAAGGTGTGATTGAGTCAAGACTCGAACGCTTCAAAATTTGAGTCCAACTTTTGTGGTCTATTCTTCAATACTATTGTCTGTGAGGCCACACCCGATAATTTGTAGACCATTTGCATTGGCTTTGTTCCAAAAGTCGGGCATTTGATCAGTTGTTTATATAGAGAGTAGAGCAGAGGTCGTAATTAAGGAGCAGATGGAGAATACTTATGATATGGGCTCTTCCTAACTCTTGTTGATGTCGTCCAATAGAGTCAATATTATATTGTTTTATATCTGAAGAATAGCTGAGCGATCGACAACTCACGTGCATTGAAGCCAAGCACGCAATGGTCGGCATATTTGGATCTATTTCTGAATATAGATAATTAATATAGAAAGAGAGAGAGAGAGAGAGAGAGAGAGAGAGAGAGAGAGAGAGAGAGAGAGGGCAGGAGAGAGGGCAGGAGAGAGGGAGAGAGAGAGGGAGAGAGAGAGGGCAGGAGAGAGGGAGAGAGGGAGGAAGAGATCTTATGCGCTTTTATTTAAATCAATTTAAATAATAAATTTAATTAAAGAACAGACTTAAGCCAAGAAACGTCAATTGGCTTATATCTAATGCTTTACACACAAACAAACACACAGACAGACACACACACAGTATGTATCGATACATATATATAATTTACAATATATTACTACTATTATGGTAACGACTGACCCATGAATAGTGTCCGCATTTAATAAACTGTTAAACTTTAGCGACTGTTGTACTAACACTGGCTTTGGCTGCACACCTAATAGCCAATGCTTTTCCGCATAACTCGCACTTCTTAGGAATGTAAGCAACAAGTATAACAAACTCTCCTTTTCTTACAACGAGTTTTGCGAATAAAACAAAATTTCAATATTTTAACAAAAAATTTCCTCATTTTGATGAAGAAATGCGAAATTTAAATAACAATAGTTTTGGAATTTGAGCTCAAGTCTAAGCATTAACTTACGTTAACTTTTAGTGTCTGTTAAGATCTCATAAGATATCTCATATATTAAAAAGGGATAACTTATGATAAACTAAGCAATCAAAATTAAAGAAGAACTTTCCTCTATCTCGTGTTGTTTTGCAACTAATTTCAAATTATCAAAAGCAAAGCAGAATTCAGTCTAAATTGAGTCTTTAATTAATTCTCTTCACGTCCACAGCATTCATAGCATTTAATAGAAAAATTTTTACTTTTTAAAAATAAATATCAAAATTTTTCATATATACGGTCATTAAACTGAGAACTGAGATTCAGAAAATATCTAATTAAATGTAAACCCATTAGTCATCTGCTCTAAGCTTCTGATAAACTGCAAGAAACTGTAAGGATTAGACTCAAACACTATTATTCATAATAATTGTTTTGAAAAACTCTTTGATTTAAGAAATTTATTCCCAAAATATTAATTTGAAACAAATATGTATTAAAAAATTGAAATTAAAAAAATTAACATTTAATTCATTTTTTGTTTTATTTCAGAAAAATCTAATTAATTTTTTCAATGAGGAATCTTGAACTTCAATTTAATTTTTATTCTAGTTATTAAATTTATTAAAAGTTGACTTTTCTTGAGAATAATTAATTCTATGTAAGCAATGATATTCTGTTTGAACTTTTTTTTACATTAATTGGACAATAAATTGACTGAATTATAAAACTTCTCTTCATTTAACTTTTTCGAGTAAATTATTTTACAAATAAAAGTAATTTCTTAAATTAAAAAGATTTCAATTAAAATGATGTATATTTGAAAAAATAATATTAAAATAATTTAGTCTTAAAATCATTAGCTGTGTATCAATGTTGGAAAAATTTGATTGTAAACCATTAAAGTGAAGCCGTCTTCCTGTCCTCCCCTTTCATTTACAACCAAATGATAAATACTCTTACCGTTTGAATTATGCCATTTGTTTGAAGGGACGCTTTAAATGCTTAAAAACACTTAAATATATTATTAGCATTTTCTCTCAACACAAATATATTCAAAAAGGAGTTCCAGAGATTTTATCTATGATTCACAAATCATATCAATTTTGGTAATTCAATATTTAAGCCAATTATAACTAAATTTGTTTTTTTGTAGTATTATAGAATGCCTGCTAACAATATTATAGAATAGAAATTTATTTTATCAATTTAGTACTACTACTACTAAATTACCTAATCTTTGAACTGTTTTTATTTTTGATATAATCTGTAATTTAATTCTTAAGATATAAAAATGTTTGTTTGCATAGAATTACAAATTTTAATTAATCAAATTAATGCCACAATCGTTGAGTCACTAATTGATTGTTAATTTTTGTCTCATTTTAGGTTTAGAAGAAGTCGGAATAGAATCGAATAAATCACTCATAATATATGCGATAATTTGTTCGCATATTTACATTCTGAGCAAAGATGCAAATGAAGACTGTTTGCCTATTAGTCATACAACTCATACTAATCTCGTCGGTGGCGTTGGTTTGGTCGAGAAGAGGAGGTAAGGGATTTGACCTTTTCTGCATTGCCTTAGCGTCTAATACAATATTATTATTATTATTATTAAAGTTATGGTTACATACAGTCAATTGCAAATAGATCTGACTAGTCTAGCTTAGTTATTTTAATATAATCAGAAATTTCAAAAGGGTATTATTTAAAAATTTTCTGATTTTAAAAATCCTCTTCACCTAGCATTTGGTTTGTAAAAAAGGTATCCCAACCCCAATGATAGAGTTTTTTGAACAATTTTTTAGTATAAAGCCAAAATTAGGAATTTTTTTTCTAAATTACTGCTAAATCTAGTTTACATTAGTTAAGTTAACTAAATATAGTTTAAACTTAGTTTAAATCTGGTTAATTTGTACTAAATTGCATCATAATTATATAGGTATTTTAGAAATCCCTATTCTAATCTCTCATAGGTTTTTGAGAAAATTTTTGGAATTATAAAATTTATTCCCTGTTCCCCCTGTTCCCCACTCCTATATTTGTGTTTTTTAAAAACATTGTTAGCCACTCCGTTTACAATATAATAAAATTTTAGTAAAATTTAATCAAATATAACTGAGCCATATAATTTGAGTTGGTCAGACCAACTTGCAACTGACTGTATATATATCGCAAATGTCTTGAATTTCTAATTAGTTTCCTGCAGAGAACGAATATTTTTATAGTTTCGTACCATTCAAGTCATACCAAATATGACTGATTCAGAAAACTTCGGCTAATTTTTATTTATATTTATTTTAGTTATTTTTATTGAGAAAAACATATAATAAAATTATTTATATTATTTTTGAACTTTTATAAACTCAAAGTTTAAAAAACAGAATAACTTATTCGACATTTAATGCATTGCAAAAGCCATTATAAAGCCTTTACTGAATACATGTGAAGATCCAATCCGTAATAATGTTTGTATGTAAGCACCAGAACTACTAGTTCAGCCAAAGTAGAGATCAGAGTTCTGTTCTAATACCTGTGTTTTAATATTTGCCTGTGCTGTAGTCAGAATGGTATTATATGCACAGTAGTCCAGTGCCACAGCCTATACCTTATGGAACGTCGATTCGGCACAAAATGTTGGTTTGAGTGTTGTTTGGCTCGAATTAAGCGTCAGAAGAACTGACAGTAATTTGATACAACATTATAATGAATGCTGAGAGTCGTTAACGTTTTGTACACCAGCTCTGCCTCTGCTGGTCAACCCTAATGAGACTCTGAATGCAATTCAAGAATCGTTGTATCGCATCCTTTATTTAAACTATTTATCCGATTCTGTGTATGTCTACCAATATGTGCACCGAATGTACGGCTGACTAGTGAATGTGAGTGCGTGTCTGTGTGTGTCTGTGAGGAACGGGAGGAAGTGGACGAAGGCGTTTGTCTCATGTTAACTTTTGGTTCAGTTTGCAACTGCAGAACTAGTTCTCTTTGCTCTGCTCTGCTCTGAGTTTCACATTTATTGTTGAAATTCAAGTATTCGGTCGCCGAACAAATCAAAGAAAACTTATTTTTCTTTTGGATTAGACTGAAAGCGCAGAGTAAACAATGTCAACACCTTTTACAACACCTAAAGCCGATTCCATATATTTTTGTTGGATTTTTAGTCTTAACTGCGAAAGAATTCAGTGCTTTTAGTAAAGAAATAACATTTTAGAGAAAAGCAATTTCTAGTGATAGTCGGCCATAAAATGCCCAAAAGTTATGTTTCTTTTTAGCTATAATTGAGAATAGTTTTATTGGAGTTATGTTTGTTATGTTTGCTATGTTTGCCGCTATTGCAGCAAAAAATCTCATTTAGTCTTCTAAATGACACTATTATTCATCTCTTGCCTTGTCTTCTGTCTCGACACAAATGAAATGATTTTTCTCTTCCAATAACTTAATTAAAAAAAGAAATAAAACTGAGAAAACAAATTGCCATTTCTTAACCATTAGATTCATTTGTAAAAATATTTAATAGCATTGGTTTTCGTGATGATTACAAATTGCAAAAATATCATTATATTTATATCAAACATAGGATTTGCTACAAATTCTTTTCAGATAAATGATTGCTATTTCTTATGACTGATTGTATGTTTCGAATAAATCCAATACATGAGAAAAATTGAATGAAAAAACGTCGAAAATTTTTGTGCAATTTATTCAGTTGACCATAGATTCTCATATTTAATAATGAGTGATGAGTGATGAGTGATGACACCCTTTTGCGAGTCATCTCTTGATGGCCACTCATTCTTCACTTCAGACAATGATTACTGGTTTGAAGAAAAAGTCGCAAAATCTCTAATTTTGGTTCTGCGAAGAGACTCAGTTATACTCTTAATCATTATATGGTGTCTATCGGTCTATGGTGTCTATCATGTCTATGGTGTCTATGGTGTCGATTCTAGACTAGTCCGCAATTACTAGCCATAGATACACCAAATGCTCACATCTCACAAGTTAGAGATTTTGTCGTTCAATAATAGGAAAGCTCTTTGCGCTGAAGGTTAACCTCTATTCCACTTATTTTTATGATTTATCAGAAAAATGTTAATAAAAACGATGAAAATATATGCGAAATAAACATCAGTTTTTGCTTTCATCTCAAAGAGCGACCAAAAGATTACTTTTTTTTATAATGATTTGATGTGGAATTTGATTTTACATTTCAAATCTGGAATTTAGAATTTATTTTATTTCTTTTCAAAGCTTTTACATCAAATTCATAACCTTGTGATAAGGCATATGTGAACAATGCAAACGTGTTTGAGTCAACCCATTCCTTTGCACATATGTGGCCACTGGGCCGGTCTAATGGCCCGAATCATCAAACTGTCAATTATTATAATGAAAAAATAATCAAAATTAAATTAAAGCGAAACAAATACTAAGTGTTTTGAAACCTATTTCGTGTTAAGACTTTCGAGTTGTTGTATTCCGACCGCAAAACTAATTAATTCAATTATATTAAATTATTTTGATAATACTGTATTCGACAGTTTTTGACTTATTGGAACTTTGAATTATACAACAAATATTAAAGTTGTATGGTAAAAAAGAAAAACCATAGAAATTATCAAATTAAAAGCTATTTAATAAAATAGTTAAGAAATAAAATTCCAAAAAAGGATTTCTCATAAGTATATAATGTTTCGAAAAGTGTGCGCGTCTTTAGATTTGCATTTTGAGAGCTGTAATAAGAAAACAATTAGAGCTAAGAGAGTGGGAAGCAATGAGAGCAATGATATTTGGGTGTGATATCACACCCAACAAAACTTCAATGCAATTCAAGCGAACTCTATGCGATTGTTTGGCCTAATTTGTAGTTTCATTATATCCTATCATATATTTAAGTTGAATATAAAAACTCATGTTTTCGAGTGGGAGTTCGTTGCGATTTATGACTGCTTTTGCTTTTGCTTTCTTTTTTGTATTTCAGACTTTATGTGAATTTTTATTATAATTTCATTTTTGTTTTCATTCAACACTTTATTCGAAACTAAAATATGAAAATTATAGCTTAAAGAAAAAATTCAATTAATTTGTGCAAAAATGGGTCAAAGCTATTGATATTGCAAAGAAGTAATAGAAGGAAATATTTCTCAACTTATATTCAATGTTATTGTGATTTATTGTTATTATATTTTTTCGCTCTAATCATAACTTAAATAATAGATAAGAACCTAATGAAGTGAATGCGGGAATGGAGGGACTGGAGGGATGGGGAACGGGAATGGAAATGGAAGGATGGAGTGAAAGCCGAGTTAACACTGTGTTGTAGAGTATGTTGTGAATGATTGAGTGCAATAATCTTCGCTAATCTCACTCACAATCAATTTCAAGCCTTGAAAGTCAACAAACAAATAGACTCCGAGAGAGTGAGAGAGAACTCAATTAATTTCTTTTTAAATATTAATTATTAAGAGAATGTCTTTTCATTAGCAAACAAATTGAGATATTTGTGGTATGTTTTGTGTTAGTTGTTTGGCTGTCTTCAACCGATTACATAATCACATAAACATTAAAAACTTATATTAATATAGATTTGATTAATCGAGAGAAAAGACAATTTTATGTATTGTTTGAGTCATTTATTCGAAGCAAAAGTGCATTTCTTCATCATTTCATATGATGTTCACGTCGTATGTGTGGAACTGATCAGCAACTGATAGCGCATTAACTCAGTTTCAGTGATAAGATTTTTTGTGACATTTAATTTTTAGTCAAATCCTTATTAGTCAAACATATTGAAAAAGTTGTTTTCAAACTTTCGCTTCCATTCAGTGTCTGTCTATAAAGTCAAATCAAATATGTGTATATAGTTATACTTATACTTATATTAATACTTAGTTTTATATTATATAACTTATTCATACATTCAAAAGCGGTGAACAAATAGAAAGCGCTTTAATTCACTATTCTCAGCACGTTCTGCACCAGACCATCTTTCTCTCATTCCATTCCCCTACCCTCCCTCCTTTCCTCTCCGCTCTCTCTTCTCACTTTCTCATTTGATTTCAAATTCAAACTACAACTCATTCTTCGTATTTCTTAAATCTCTGGTAAACTTTGCATTTGACTCAATCTTATTATTATTGAAGAGAGAGAAAGGTTTGGGAATTGGATTCACCAATTGGTAGGTCTTTAAGGATACGGAAAAGAAGTCTAAATTGGAAATAAGCCCCAGGAGAAATAAATAAATAGAGAGAGCAGGAGAGAGAGAGGGGGGATGAGAGTGGTCTGGAATGGGAGAGAGTGGCCAGGAATGACATATTTGATGGAATCAGTGAAGTGGAGTGCGATTTGACATTTATAAGTTTGTGCTTTAATTGCCTCTTATCGATGTGGAGAATACCTCAAACGTCTTCAAATGCTTTTACTTCAAACATAGTTCTGACTTAAGTCGGACTAAACGAAGAGAAGAGAGAAGATGTTTATGTGAAACGTAGAAAATGGAAAAGTTGACTTGTTTTTTGGCATTTACTTCTAGTAGACCTCATGTTGAGTCTGCACTTGCGAGGGACAGGTTGAGGATGACTGGGCTCGCAATAGGAGCCATGAGCGCCATGAACGCCATGAACGTCATATTCAAGATATATACTCTATTACTGTGTCTGCAGAGAAAGAGTGGTAATTGCATTCGA
This sequence comes from Belba bartosi, assembly GCA_034693685.1. Taxonomy (NCBI): domain Eukaryota; kingdom Metazoa; phylum Arthropoda; class Arachnida; order Sarcoptiformes; family Damaeidae; genus Belba; species Belba bartosi. The sequence continues at coordinate 18,347 of JAQFXP010001227.1, forward strand.
AACAGGGCTTTCAATCCCTACTCTTTTCCATTAGAATTCAATTGAATTGTTAACTATTCTAATGGAAACACACTCTTCACTCAAGTTGGTCTTCTTCAATAATCAGTTTAAATGAAAAATCATAACATTATTATAGATCAGAATTTTGAAAAATGTCATTCGTATCGAATAATCTTATTTTTTGCAATAAACGCCTAACCATTGAGGCAATGGTTCTTCTCTTCAAATATTAAATTTATGCAATGATGTGACACATTGTGGCCAAAATATGTGCCCTATTATCGCAAAAGACAATCTATGCTGAAATTTATTGCACACATATCTCTATGATGTGGACCTAATAGACGGTTATATATGACTCGAGCACTCGCTCCGACAACTTTAAATTCATCGCATCGATTGACATCTATTTTATTTTTGCCTTATTTTCGTAACTCGTGTCGACTATACAAAGTATATTCGATATACAAAAGAGTTTGTATTATAAAAAAATATTGTAATAAAAGGCAGTTATGCCGTCATATCTTATTTCACGAACAGAATTATTTTCAGTTCTACAATATTCTCAAAATATTATTCTAAGCGTTTCTAATAAGAAAAAATAATCTAAAATATTGAGCGAAAAATTGAAAACTGCGAACATTTTTGCTCAAATAAAAACATTTGTGAATAGAGTTATTTGATTTTTGGTGCATACAATGAACATTGTCAGACCTGTCTATGCGTCTATGCATCTATGCCTGTGCTCCATAACAGGCAATATTCCATTAGAGCAATCAAATCGTGATGGCGTTATGACATGAATATTCCATTATTGATATTATGAGTCAATGTCTGCCATTCATTGCATGCATTCGTATCGTTCATATCGTTCATATCGTTCGTATCGTTGGATACAATAAATATCTGACTATAGCATAGATATGACTCGAACTCACTAGTCAGAGGTAGAATAGAGTTCCCGTTCCCTAACTGTAGTTCCCCCTTGCCTAGAGTAACAATATTTTTCACTGCCTTAACAACATAACAGTAATCCCAGAGTGTGTGAGAGCTGAAGAATATTAGTGAATGAATTGGAAACTTTTGGCACTTTTGGCTCTATTCGCCACTTATACCAAATTATTGGAGCGAATAGAGTATCGCTAACTGAGTAATACAAATAAAAATAATAGCAATCGCTGTGTCTATACATTCACAGCATTTGAAACATTGGTCACTAAGAAGTCATTTAAAGTATTATCAAAAGAAACTTTTGACGTAAGAAATGAAAGAACGAAATCAACGGACAAAAAGATATAATGACTGTTCCCTCTTCTGGTCCTCTTCAGTCGACTCTCTTTCAGTCTGTTATCGGTTTTCTGTTAAATTTGTTGAGTAGTGAGTAGTTCACAATTGAAGAGTGAAGTGCTTTCTATAAAAGTAAAGAAGAAATTGTTGCAAAAGTCTTGATTGCGGTTCGTTGTGTCGGCTCTCCCTTGCTCTCTCTCTCTCTCTCTCTCTCTCCCTCTCTCTCTCTCTCTCTCTCTCTCTCTCTCTCTTAAAAATTTAAGTCTAACTTTCGGTTTAAACCCTAGCTTAAAACGAAAAATCAAAGATCGTGATAGACCGCCCCTCAGAACGGTTAGTCCTTAGCCTCAAAGGCCAACATTGGTGTCGACCTTCTTCGACTGTCGAGCACTTCTAGACTGGTTAGTGAGCTAAGCCTTAAAGTTTACATTAAAGACGGGTTTCTAAAATAAACCATAAAATTCTACTCAAAGAAGAGTTGAGACTAAGCTTTAATGTCTACCTCAGAGGTCGACGATCGAGCTCTACTTCAAAAGGGTTTACGAATTAAACCCAAAACTCTTCTCATATAAGCACTAGTTATTGAGTTTAGCTAAAAAAACTCTCTTCGAGCTCAGCACAACACCTATTCAAGTCATACAAATAACGTTGAGATCAAATCTAAAGAATCGATCACTGGCCGAGACAGTGAGATAACGTCTTCTTCAAACCCAAACACATAGGCCTATCAGAAAAGATCAGTTTTGGCCGATTGGCCAGAAATCGATGTTTCAATGTTATAATACAATAGTAAAAATAATTAAAATAATTTTTTGATTCAATATTGTAATGATTATTATATAAAAACTATAAATCAATTTTGATATAAAAAATGTATACCTAAATATTGAATTGTTAGCAAACATAAAAATATTAATTAAATTTAAAATTACAATATAGAGCAAACTGATTGCATAGCCATAACAAACTGTAAGCGCACTGTAAGACCAGCCCTTTATTGTGATCGAACGCAAGGC